>CM035438.1:115638736-115882291 GCA_020310875.1 Ceratopteris richardii | reverse complement strand
ATCTTTGTCTTGGTTCTTCGAATGTGCAGCATTTGCAGATTTCTGCTTACTAGTGAAGAGCTCCATTTTCCTTTGCCCTTTTGACTAGCCAGGAAAGCTTGATCTACAACTCGCATAATGGAGCCTGTTTTGCCTGGACTGATCTTCCTGCAAAAGACTCTCTCTTTATTTATTTATATCTTAGATATGTGTAGATGCATAATCAAATGCATAAGTACATTCATAATTAGATTACGTATGTGTGTCGTTATGTGAGCAAAGATGAGTGTGTATGTGTGTGTGTGTGTGTGTTAATATATGCAATTCTATGTATGTATGCTTGAATTTAAGAATTTTTCCTCTTTCTTTCTTTAAATTTGAAGTTGAATGTGTTGTAGAGTTTCTGGAAGTAGTATCTCTTTAACCATTAGAGACCACCCCTCCTTGTCGCATATCAAAATGTGCGGAATGGAAATGTTTTACATGGCAAGGTGGACAAATCTGCAAAAGGAACAAGAAACAAAGAGAAAATAGGCTTCGAAAGGTTGGCAGAAACATACTTACCTCACACCGAGCTCATCATGCATGTATGAAGCCATTGATGAATGGAAAAATGCTCTCAATTTCTGCATACCCCTTAGGACACTCATTCCTCACCATATCCATGCCCATCCAGCCAACGGAAGGAAGAAAAATGCCTCAAAAAAGAAAGTTACGAGATTTCCCAAAAACCTCTCTCTATGGTCTGATATCAAATGTGAGAAGTGGAGAATGAGATGCCTGAGACTCACCTCCCAACCTATGTATAGCCCTTGCCTAGTCACATTTAGAGTTCTCTCTAAGGTCCCTCTACTCATCTAGCCATCATGAGTAGGTACCTCGTATGAGCTCTCTGGCTTTTAGCCTTGGCTATCCCTCGAACAAGGAACTTCTCGTTCCTCCAAGCATGCACTCTCAAGGTAGAGATGGAATAATGATTTAAACCACTCTAGATAGGGAGTTACAAGGTAGAGGTATGTTAGCTCAATTTGACATCTAGGGTAGTTTCCACTTGTGTGAATCCTTGCTTAACAGACCGAGCTTTGTATTTCTCTAATGTACTATTTTCTTTGTATTTTGATTTCTAAATGCACTTGGTTCCGATCACTTTTTTCTTTGTGGTAAATCAACCAATTCCCTAGTGTGATTCTTTGGTATGCTATCATACTCAACCTTTATTATCGCTCTCCACTTGGGGCCTTTGAGTGCCTCGTTTACAACTATGGGTTATTTTATTGATCCCATACTTTCATCCATAAAAGCCATATTGATAATATGATATGAGGCTCTTTGTTTCTCCTTAATCCTCTTTCATCTACATAGCCCATATGTACATAAATCTCGAGCATCAACTTAGGGGTTACAATCATGAAAGATTTACTATGCTCTCTTGGCCTCATGACACTATCTAGAAATTCATAAGAGTCCAAAAATTTTAGAAATTCTAATCTTTTAGAGCGTGCAATTTGTACATCAAGCTTCCCTTTAGCAAATTCTAGTGGACAAAGGAAAATTAGTGCAACAACAACATTAGCAGATGCACCAACTCTAGAAGATGAAGCCATCACTCATGCACTATGGTGATATTAGGAATATACTAACAAGTTAAGGAAGTACTACTCTCTACTAAAAGAAAACTAACAACATATATAGTAGAATTTCGAAAATTTGCTACTAAGAATAAGTGCAAAGATGATGACAATTTCCACGCATGCACTCTCAAGGTAGAGCTTAAATGAGTATCTAAGTACCTCTAGATAAGGAGTTATAAGGTAGAGGTATGTTGGTTTAATTTCAGGTATGTGGTAGTGCATTATTCATGTATATATAGGCTAATGGAGAGGTTTGGCCTTCCATAGGAAACTAAATTACTCCATGGAAACGAAAAAAAAAAAGGATCAAAGAGAACCAAGACTCTCACCAAAGCTCTATCTTGGTTGATCCTCCTTTTAAGGCACTAAGGCCATGAAGAGTTATTTGGATGGCATTCATGTCCCTCAAGAAGCAATCCAAGAAGAGTGTCATTGACTTTATGATGAAAGCAAAAAAGATAACTCGTCCTCTGCCCTATAAAGTGACAAAAGTAGAAGATATGATGCTAAATAAAAATGAAGAAGCATGATGAAGAAGTAAGAGCCTCCAAAGCTAACTTTGTAGGAAGAGGGAGAAGTTCAAGAAAAAGAGGTAGAGGAAGAAGAAAAGGTAGGTCAAGATCTGAAAGCATATCATTGAGCATCGCTTCAAGAATCCATGGAAGTAGAAAGGAAGAGTATACAATAGATAAGGTTATGGAGCTCTTAGAGATAGGGTAATATAATCCTATTGATCTAGAGTAGTATGGGCTTATTGAGTAGAATTGCCTATGTACCTAGCATCACCAAAGAATTTCATAAGTGAACGAAAACTTATGGAGAAAGGATTGCAAGTGAGATATACAAAGTATGAAGCCTATTTGGAATATTCATACCTAGGGTTAGATAAGGTTTCCAAATGAGAAAATACGGGCAGTATATTCACATTTGAACTCCAAGACACAAGGAGCATAACATTGTTCAATTATGGTACACAAACTCTATCACACTTGGAAGTTTGGGACAAAAGCTTAGCAAACTTTGGAGAGAGAAGCTTAAAACAAATTAGTATATATCGAAGTGTAGTTGTACTACCTGATATCAAAAAGCAACTCCTGATTTACAAAAAATATTAGACATGCCCAATGGATGGCTATTGGGCATGTCTCATAGAGAATCTTTCACAAAAAAGGGATACATACATGGCGACATCTTGGAGATTGTCCAAAATAATCTTTGGGGACCAAGCAAGGAACCATATATCTCAGGATCAAGATATCATGTATATTTCATTCATGATTGTAGTAAATGGACTATATTATATTTCATGAACTGTAAAGATGAAGTGTTTTCTTGTTTCTAGAAGTATCTTGCAGTTATAGAAAATAAAATTGGTAGAACATTGAAGGGGCTAAGGTGTGATGGAGGGCAAAAATACTTCTCCCATGAGTTTAATGCTTCCTTAGAAGAGAGAGGGATCAAATGTATATTACAACTATATATACACTAGGGCGAAATGATGTAATATAAAGGAGGAATATGATCATTTTGGAAGCAGCTAGGTCAGTGATTAATAGCTTCAAATGAGTAGAAATCCTCTTGATTGATATCTATCTTTCCTTAAGGAAGAAATCTTGTCTATGCTCTTGAATTTTTTCTTATGCATCTAAAGTATCATTCAGTAGAGACTTACACTATCAATGGCTTTCATATAAACACTAAGGTTTCACCCATGGACAATAATTCATTTGCACATGAGTGAATGCAAGACCATTTCGAATGATATTCATCAATTGTAGTAATGAAGTGTGACAAGTTTATGGATCTACATCCATGTGCCACGTGGGATCTCTAAGTGTCTTTTCTTTTGCACTGTATGTGGAGGAATTTTCACTTCAACTATGCGTGTCTACAAAAAAATTGCAATCTCACGTGTATTGAAATTGAAAACCCATGCAAATATCTATTTGCAGCCAAAAACTTAAGTATCTTATTAAATTGAGAGAACATTAATAGTGATCACCCTCTTTGTCAAAGAAACATTTGTGAATTGCTCAAGTACTTCATCATGCACCACAATTTTCTCTCATGCATTTAAGAGTATGCAATGATATGTCTTCATAACATGGCCATGCATTTTTTCGCCCATGCTCGATTTGATCTTGAATTTGTGAGAAAAGATCATCACTTTTAATCTTCCATGTTAGAGTTATTTGATGATTGTTGGAACTTCTAGAGGAAGCACATGTTTGGTGTGGGAAAGCTGTGGTAGTGATGGTGCCCATGGACCCTCATCAAGTCATGAAAATGGAGTATTCAAAGCTTCGTGTGGAATTCTCTACCTTAAATATGCTAAAAAAATAGTCTACATCAAGTGAAGAAAAGAAAACATGAAGGAAGGAGATGAATTTTTTAAAATAAAAGAAGTCACGTGAACGTAATTCAAAGGGTTCAAATATATTCAACTAATGGAGATGAAGAAGAGGAACAAGTAGCAACATACAAATTCGAATTTGGATAGTTTTCGCCATCCAACACTTATGTAAAAGAGCATATAGAAGGCACATTTGTAATGGTTTGGAAAGGTAAAATAAAGACATTTTTTTGTTTCACTTAATTTAGCATGGATCAAAAGGTCATTTTTTCTCATGAAAAGAGAAACATTTTCATTTTCTTTTTCGTTTTGGCTAGTTTTGAGGCATTGAATGCTCAAAACATATTGAGAACGTTTGAGCATTACTTTGTGAGAATCCTCTCACGAATCATTTGATTCATTGATCTTTGTACTCATTCCATATTTAATTACCAATATAAGTCTTCATGTCAACACATATGGCATGGATTGAAAGCTTGTCGAACTGGATTTGGTGTATTTTCTACCTAAAAAAGCATCTCTATTCAACTTGTTTTTACATGTTTTCTTAAAATAGACCAATGTAGGAAACCGATTCCATGATTTACTTTTAGAAACATGCTCTTTTGATCATCTAAGGATGTGCATTCAGATGAATTGTTGAAAACATTTCACAAGGGCTCCTTGTGAGCAAGATTTCATTTCTAGAATACTCACAATGCATACGCATTGGAGTCCTCCAACACCTCCAAGCATTGTAGTTTACATATAAAATCATATACTTGAAGTTACATGATCATCTTGAGGTACTATTGTCTATTTTATTGTTCATGACTACTGACTTCTTAGAGTCATTGAAGTGAATCTATGACATGGTTCTCTTAACCAATGCATTGATTACAAAGAAAAAATCCTTATGAACTTTTGTATGCAAATATATGATCATTGAAGCTCTAGGTGGAGATATACAAGTCAATCTTTAGGATTGCATATATGCACTGTCTTCTTCCTGAAATGTTGGGATCACATGTGTGACTTATTAAGTATATATCTCACATTCTATGCACTCTAAATTCAAGAAATAACTTGTTGTAGCTCACTTACCTTCTTATTAGAAAGTATGCAAAAGGACTTTTCTCGGGTTATAGGAGGTAAGAGTAGTGAATATTTTTCTAAGTGCCTTCTTCCATAAATAGAATGTTTTCTCTTCATGTTGATAATCAACAAATAGTTGGTCTTGTCACAAACTGTTGAGTGCAATGATAAAATATGCTATGATTACATTTATGCATGATAAGCAAGCCTAGAGATTGTATTAATGTTTCCAATCAAGAAACATGCATGTACAAAATAGTTTTTTTCAAACACGCTCTAATCTTTGTACTCCTCCATCACCTCATCACAATGGTATCAAATCAGCATCATAGTGTATACATTATGGGTGATGGTTCTCCTTCTTTGATTGAGTAATTGGATTAAAGTACCTACTCAGGACGGTCTTTGACGATGGCAACATATCCATAAGGAAGAATTATGTATGGATACATGTTTGCAATTTAGCTCATGCCTCGTCTAAGAAGGAAAATCAACCCAAGAAGAGAAAGAGAGGTTTAATACATGGTGTGAAAAAGATGCTTTGACAACGTCATATATCTTAAAATCCATCTTTGATTTCTTACTTCCACACACAAGGGGTTGAAACTTCAAAAGAGACATGTAGTGCATTTGAATCACTCTTTTCTCCAATAAATAACGCCAAGAAGAATCACTTGTGGATGGAGTTCACCTTCCTCAAGAATCAATCCAGAAAGAGTTTCATTGACTTTTTCACCATGACAAAGGACACAGATGATCAACTAGGAAGCGTTCAATAGATCATTGATGAAGAGAAAATAGTCAGACAAGTCATCAATGGAATCAAAGCAAATGAAAAGTGGGAAGCATTGACCACTATCATGGATCTATACATGGACATGCAAATACCTACTTCAACACACTCATGGGACAAATCTTTGTTCATAATGTCAAGCTTATGGAGAATGAAGATCCACAAAAAGGTATTCAATCCTCTTCCCTATACACTGATAAAGGTTGAAGTAAAGATGTCAAATGAAAAAGGAAGAAGTGTGATAAGGAAGAAAGTACTTCCCAAGGTAACTGTGTAGGAAGGGGGAGAGGTGAAGTGGAAGAGGTAGAAGATCAGGAAGAAAAGGTAGGGGAGGATCTTAAATCTCCTCACTTTGTGCCATATATGCACCTACAAGTCATACCACTAATCATTCCTTCATGAATCCAAGGAACCAGAGAGGAAGAGGATACAATACCCATGCTATTCTTACACACATCTCTCTCTCTCTCTCTCTCTCTCTCTCTCTCTCTCTCTCTCTCTCTCTCTCTCTCTCTCTCTCTCTCTCTCTCTCTCTCTCTCTCTCTCTCTCTCTCTCTCTCTCTCTCTCTCTCTCTCTCTCTCTCTCTCTCTCTCTCTCTCTCTCTCTCTCTCTCTCTCTCTCTCTCTCTCTCTCTCTCTCTCTCTCTCTCTCTCTGAGTGCACGCAGAGGGGGCGGGGCAGGTATCGCCCATGATGCAACCTTGACTTATCAAATATGAAATCTTTCGGCGCATTAATAGAACATTTTTTGTGTCAATACTTACATTAAGATACCAAACACAATTTGTTTGCATCTGGATGTGTAGAAATGAACGTGTGGAAGAGAATCTCTTTACAAGTTCCATGTTACAAGAAATAAACTTAAAATGAAGATCAAGAGAAGAATATCTTTACAAGTTCCAGGTTACAAGAAAGAAATGTAAGTAACTTACATGAAAATACCAAACACAATTTATTTACATCCGGATGTGCAAAAATGAAGATGAAGAAAGTAATTTTGTTTACAAGTTTCCAGTTCCAAGTTACAAGAAATAAGTGCAGCTCAACGATTCGCTTTGGAATCGTCAAGTTACAAGTTTCCATGTCCTCAACGATTCGCTTTGGAATCGTCATTTCTGAGAAGGCTAAACGATTTGCTTTGGGATTCGCATTTCTGAGATGGCATGTCCTTCCTTCCTTCTCATAGACACATGTGACATTGCGAATAATGTCTGTGTTTCAGCTTTGCTTGGTTATGGGAGTCCCTCGTGTCAATGTTTCTAAAGAGAGGCGTTCCAAACAGTTTGATTTATGTGCGCTTCAGCTGCGCGCAATAGACCTGCACGATATACTGTTGCTCCTCCTGCTCGCTTGCATGCCCTTGACATGAACCTGATCCGAGTTTCAGATTTTCGGAGGGCGGTGCTGAACTGCGGTGGCCAGCCCAGCACGATGGACCTGCCACAGGCTTATTATTTCTTGTGCAGCAGCAGCAGCAGCAACATGTCGGAACAGGCTTGTTTGCCAGCAGCACAGGCTTACTTCTTACGCAGGAGGAGGAGTTGTTAGGCGTATTATACACACCCATCTTACTTAACTTCATTCTTGGTGTGGACATTGCATCTTTTATCTTTCCATGCTTTGGAAGCAAATTGATATGCTTCTCTTCAAGTGTTGCAGACTTATCAAGAACTCATGCATGGCCTTCCATTGCCATCCCAACAGCATCATCAAAAGCTTTCTAGGAATATCTAACTAGGATTTTTCCTCCAAAATTTAAAGAGTCACTTCAATAAAGATATATTAAAGTCATAATAGAAGTTTGCATATTGAAAAGCTTCTAGATGTTTTGTTGACATGCTATCCTGCATTAAGCTTGTTTTTATAGCATCTAAGGAAGATTGTAACTCATATCTTCTCTTCTCAAGGATCTTTCTCAAGCATCTTTCTCAAGGTTTTGAAGCACTCCAAGAAGTTAAGCTTCACCATTGTAACCACTTCATCTTAGAAGATGAGTGGTTGGCTGCATTGGTGATCATCTATCTCATTAACGAGGTTTCGTTTGGTGCCTTCAAACATTTTTGCACTTATCCAAGGTACAAGCATAGTGGAAGCGAGATCCCACCATCATTTGTGCATAGAATTTTGAAGCTTCCTTGACATATCATTGTTCAATCATGGTGCAAAAGCTCTATCAAACTTAGATGTTTTACACTAAAGCTCAACTCAAATTGGAGAGAGGACTTTGAAACAAATTAGAAGATATGAAAAGTGTAGTTGGACTACCAAATGCACATGATTTACGAAGGTAGTCCATCCAATTTGGCAAGTATCACAGGCAATCTTTCAATCTATCAACCAATGCATAGATCATGAATGTAACATCCTTGTGAACATATGTATATAAGGATTTGATAATTGAAGCTCTTTTGTAAAGAATGAGTCAATCTCAATGGCTTTGTATATGCATTTTGTTATTCCCAAAATGTTAGGATGACATGTGTGACTTCTTAAGTAAATCTCTCACATTTTAGGCACTGCATATTCAAGCTATAATTTGGAATAGCTCATGTATCTTCCTATTAGAAACTTTTCAAGAGGATTTTGCAGGATTCAAACTAGGTTGAGAGTACAAGGCATTTCTAAGTGCCTTCTTCCATAAATAGAGGTGTTTTCTTCATGCTTGTAGTCTACAAATATTTTGTATTGACACATACTTTTGAGTACATTTCTCCAAAGCACTATGATCATGTTTATGGATCATTGGAAAGGCTATTAATGTATGGAGTCTATTAATGCAAAGACCTCATCTTGCTACGTTCTTATCACCTTCTCATAGAATATTTTGAGGAATTGTAGAGAGCATACTTTTTATAATGTATATTTTTGAGAAGTGGAGATTTTCCAACCTTTTGTAGATTTCCTTAAGCGTTCATTAGCCACAAAAATCACTTGATTTGGATATTTTCTCAGAGTTTTATAGCCATTTCATTGGGAGGGTCGAACATGACCAACTCTGAAAATGTGTAGGGCCATTGTCTTGAAGCCCTTAGAGTGATCAAATAAAATCCAAACTTCATTTTCTTTGAGCCCAAACCTAGATCAACTTATCTATTTTAATGTCACAAAAGTTCAATTTGAAATTCAATCAAATACTCTTTTAAATATATCATTCTATCTCCGCTACACCTGTGCTTAGATGAGCCTAGAAACATTGTTGCTACACTTTTAGAATACCTTCTAACTATGAAGATAAATTCCACAATCTTTGAATTTTGCGTATATACCAGGGTCTACACTAGAGTAGCTTCTCCAACAAATTTTTTTGAAATTGGAGCTTCCAATATGAAACAAGAAATTATACATGAAACACATGTACCACTCTTTGGCAAATCCTCGCCAGCAAGTATTGTGAGAAGAATAGATCATTTGACCTACCCATTCATATCCAATTTCTTTCAAATTTTCACAGCCTATAGTTACTACGATCTACTTTAAGGGATATCAATTTCATAATATTTGTACATTGGAGGCTTTCATAATGACCAAAATACTAAGCCTCTATAACTACAATATTTTAAAACTTTGGAGAGGCTAACTTTTGCTCTTTTCTTTATATCTCCTAAATGGAGAACCATTTCATCTTGAAATTTTGGACACACCATCTGGAGGTCCATAGATAATGCTAGAAACAAAAATCAGTCAATTTGAGTAATGAACTGAGAGACATGTGTTGGAGTTAGACATCTGTGGAAGCATGCAAACATCACAAGGAATAAGAAGAAGCTTGGTGCACAACACACAATACTGAATGTATTACTAGAGAATGTACAATATAAGTGTCCCATTAGGGCAACAGGCATATATACAAGCCGAAGGAGAAAAACCTCTAAAGAGGGAAAGAAAGTGCCCCGGTGGTCCTAGTGTGTTCACACACATCACTACCTAAATATATTACCAAATCCCCCTTGGGAGTGATGCGGTGAACAAGGAGCTGGCACTCATGTATAATGAAGTGCCAAGCTATGTGGAAATCACTCCACAAAAGGAAGTAAGCCCAAAACTTTGCGAAAAGCTTCAAACTTCTCCCTAGGTAGAGCCTTCGTGAAAAGGTCTACAATGTTCTCTTGCGTGGGCACATATGCCAAGCTGATCTCCTTAGTAGAGAACCTCTCCCTCACATAATGTAATGCACCTCAATGTGCTTAGTGCGAGCATGGAACACAGGGTTCCTAGCAAGTGCCAATGCACTCTAACTGTCAGTGAAGATGGTGGTGGCAGAAGACTGAGCAACACCCAAATCAGCCATAAGGCGTCTGAGCCACACACACTCAACAGTAGCTATGAAAGCTACCCTATACTCACCCTCACAACTAGAAGTGGCCATAGCACGCTGCTTCTTGCTCAACCAAGATATACATGAGCTACCAAGCATGATGCAAAAGACACTAGTGGACACACAAGTTTCATAGCAGCAAACCCAATCAAAGTAAAAAAAAGCATGCAAATCTGGCGGTAGTGATCCCCCCTTGGGATAAAACAACCCAAGTAGCTGAGTACCATTCAAGTAGCAAAAGATGTGCTTAACCGCCTGCCAATGCTTGACTCCTGGGCAATGCATAAACCTGCTCATTTGTGAGACAAAAACCGCAATATGTGGCCGAGAAATGCATAAGTAAATCAAGCATCCAATAGCCTACTAATAGAGAACAACATCAAATGCATCTCTAGCATCATGAAGATTCAATCGTAAACCTATCTCCATAGGAGTGGCAATAGGCTTACAGTCTTCAAGGCCAAAACGCTGCAATAATGTGTCAATATATTTCGTTTGACACAAAGCCATTCCACCATCAACTTGCATAAACTGAATGCCCAAATAGTGATGCAAATGCCCCAAATCAGACATCTCAAATGAGGCATGCAAATCAGCCTTAAAATCAGCAATATGCTTCTCAATAGGAACAGTGAGCAGCATGTCGTCAACATAGACAACAATGATCAAAAGCACATCATTAGCATGCTTAACATATAAGGTGCTTTCAATTGGACTGTTTTCAAAACCATGTGCAATCAGATAGGCATGTATCTTCTCATACCAAGCACGTGGTGCTTGCTTTAAACCATATAATGCCTTCTTTAACCTGCACACCTGGTTTTCATGCCCTTTCTCCACAAAGCCACGGGGCTGAAAAACATACACCTCTTCATGCGAATCACCATTCAAAAATGTTGTTTTGATGTCCAACTGATGTACATCCCAACCATGATGAGCTGCAAGTGCACAGATGCTCCGAACAGTAGTCATATGGCATGTAGGTGCAAAGATCTCATCAAAATCAATGCCTCTTTCCTGTGCATAACCCTCTTGGAGGCAAGTCACATAAAGACCAAGTACCATTCGTCATTATAGCATCATATTCAGATTGCATAGCAGCCATCCAGTTTTCTGAATTTTGTGCTTCATCAAACGAAACAGGCTCATTCTCATCACAAAGCTAGATGCAGCCATAGCATAGCAATTTGATGCAAAAGAGGCACTATGAGAGCCTGAATGAGTACGATATGACAGAGGTGCATCTAATTTGCTATCACGCAAAGTCTGCACCAACCATTTTGGCATAGTTTTTGCCTGCTCAATATCAGCTCTCTCATCAACTAGTGGATCACATAAATCTACATTAGAAATGGAATGATCTGCATCATCACATGAAACTTGCAAAGGCTAAGAAGTTGCCTCATTGGGACAAGCATTAGACTGCCCACCTATAAAAAGAGGTAGCAAAGTATCATACATGTCTTTGGAGCTAACAGATGTCTCTTAGTACATGAAAGCAATGGCTAAATAGCATCTTCCATAAAAACAACATCACGGCTAACCAGAATGCGTTTAGTCTGTGGATGATACAAACGATAGCCTTTATTTTCAAAACTGTACCCACCAAAAATACATTTTACTGCTTTATCATCCAATTTTCTGTGATGTTGTTCAGGCACTAATGCATATGCCAAACAACCAAAAACACGTAGATGAGCAACAGATGGCTTGCGATCATGCCAAGCCTCATATGGAGTGATAGACTGCAATGCTTTAGTGGGACACCTGTTCAGTACATATGTTGCACACATGACAGCCTCAAGTCAGAAACTATGTGGTAAAGCCTAACTCTTGACCATACACCTCGCCATCTCCATAAGCGACCTGTTCTTTCATTCAGCAACTCCATTCTGTTGAGGTGTATACAGCACTCTACATTAGTGTTTTATCCCACGTTCAGCCAAAAATGCATTAAAATCAGAAGACATATATTCCCCCCCCTCGATTAGAATGGAGGGTGCCCATTTTACATGCTGACAGATTTGCAGCCAAAACCAAAAAATGTTTGAAGCACATGAACACTTCGGACTTTGCCTTCAATGGATAGACCCATGCATGCCTCGAAAATCATCGATGAAAGTCACGAAGTAAAGATAATTCCCAAAAGAAGGTGTCTGCATAGGACCATAGACATCACTATGTACAAGCTAAAATTTTTTAGTAGCCCGAACTGAAGCATCTTTTGGAAAGGACGAAGGTTGCATTTTGCCCAAAATACCGCCTTCACAAACATGTTTTCCAGGTGCCTCAAGTTTGGGCAAAGAGGACACCATTTCAGATTTCTGCAGGCATAGCAAACTAGCAAAATTCAAATGACCAAAGCGTGCATGCCAAAGCTTTGCATCTGACATAGCCTGGGAATCATTTACTGCACATGCCAAATCATTTACAGATCTTTCATAGTCTATGAGCTTATACAGCCCGTGACATAAAATGCCAGAAGCAATAATCACATCGCCATTTGACAGATCATGAAGTATACACCTATCATCAACAAATTTTACAACCAAGCCAATCTTCGCTAATGCAGAAACTGATAAGAGGTTCTTCATGATCCCTGTCACAAATAAAGCATCTGACAAAGTGAAAGAACTACCATTAGTAGTAGTCAAAATGATCTTACCAACTCCCATGACAAGATAAGAGGAGTTATTGGCACATGTAATAGTATTCCTTATAGGGGCAGTCTCGAGTGAAGAGAAGAAACTTTGCTGCGAGGTAATATGTTTGGTCGCCCCACTGTCAAAGTACCAAACATTTGAGTCTACTGCAGACATGCACTGCTCATGAGAAGATGGGTCAATACTGCAAACAATAGTAAATGCCCATTCTTCTTCCTGCACAAGATTAGCAGACACCATTTTTGGTGTAGAGGCTTCTGCAACAACCATTCCAACCTCTTTCTTCTTTGGCTCTTTCGTAGCCTGTTTTGGACAGTTCTTTATGATATGATCATTCCCTTTACAGTACTTACAAAACAATTTTTGCTTTTCTGATTTTTTCTCATCTTTGTCTTGGTTCTTCGAATGTGCAGCATTTGCAGATTTCTGCTTACTAGTGGAAGAGCTCCATTTTCCTTTGCCCTTTTGACTAGCCAGGAAAGCTTGATCTACAACTCGCATAATGGACCTGTTTTGCCTGGACTGATCTTCCTGCAAAAGACTCTCTCTTTATTTATTTATATCTTAGATATGTGTAGATGCATAATCAAATGCATAAGTACATTCATAATTAGATTACGTATGTGTGTCGTTATGTGAGCAAAGATGAGTGTGTATGTGTGTGTGTGTGTGTGTTAATATATGCAATTCTATGTATGTATGCTTGAATTTAAGAATTTTTCCTCTTTCTTTCTTTAAATTTGAAGTTGAATGTGTTGTAGAGTTTCTGGAAGTAGTATCTCTTTAACCATTAGAGACCACCCCTCCTTGTCGCATATCAAAATGTGCGGAATGGAATGTTTTACATGGCAAGGTGGACAAATCTGCAAAAGGAACAAGAAACAAAGAGAAAATAGGCTTCGAAAGGTTGGCAGAAACATACTTACCTCACACCGGAGCTCATCATGCATGTATGAAGCCATTGATGAATGGAAAAATGCTCTCAATTTCTGCATACCCCCTTAGGACACTCATTCCTCACCATATCCATGCCCATCCAGCCAACGGAAGGAAGAAAAATGCCTCAAAAAAGAAAGTTACGAGATTTCCCAAAACCTCTCTCTATGGTCTGATATCAAATGTGAGAAGTGGAGAATGAGATGCCTGAGACTCACCTCCCAACCTACGTATAGCCCTTGCCTAGTCACATTTAGAGTTCTCTCTAAGGTCCCTCTACTCATCTAGCCATCATGAGTAGGTACCTCGTATGAGCTCTCTGGCTTTTAGCCTTGGCTATCCCTCGAACAAGGAACTTCTCGTTCCTCCAAGCATGCACTCTCAAGGTAGAGATGGAATAATGATTTAAACCACTCTAGATAGGGAGTTACAAGGTAGAGGTATGTTAGCTCAATTTGACATCTAGGGTAGTTTCCACTTGTGTGAATCCTTGCTTAACAGACCGAGCTTTGTATTTCTCTAATGTACTATTTTCTTTGTATTTTGATTTCTAAATGCACTTGGTTCCGATCACTTTTTTCTTTGTGGTAAATCAACCAATTCCCTAGTGTGATTCTTTGGTATGCTATCATACTCAACCTTTATTATCGCTCTCCACTTGGGGCCTTTGAGTGCCTCGTTTACAACTATGGGTTATTTTATTGATCCCATACTTTCATCCATAAAAGCCATATTGATAATATGATATGAGGCTCTTTGTTTCTCCTTAATCCTCTTTCATCTACATAGCCCATATGTACATAAATCTCGAGCATCAACTTAGGGGTTACAATCATGAAAGATTTACTATGCTCTCTTGGCCTCATGACACTATCTAGAAATTCATAAGAGTCCAAAATTTTAGAAATTCTAATCTTTTAGAGCGTGCAATTTGTACCATCAAGCTTCCCTTTAGCAAATTCTAGTGGACAAAGGAAAATTAGTGCAACAACAACATTAGCAGATGCACCAACTCTAGAAGATGAAGCCATCACTCATGCACTATGGTGATATTAGGAATATACTAACAAGTTAAGGAAGTACTACTCTCTACTAAAAGAAAACTAACAACATATATAGTAGAATTTCGAAAATTTGCTACTAAGAATAAGTGCAAAGATGATGACAATTTCCACGCATGCACTCTCAAGGTAGAGCTTAAATGAGTATCTAAGTACCTCTAGATAAGGAGTTATAAGGTAGAGGTATGTTGGTTTAATTTCAGGTATGTGGTAGTGCATTATTCATGTATATATAGGCTAATGGAGAGGTTTGGCCTTCCATAGGAAACTAAATTACTCCATGGAAACGAAAAAAAAAAAGGATCAAAGAGAACCAAGACTCTCACCAAAGCTCTATCTTGGTTGATCCTCCTTTTAAGGCACTAAGGCCATGAAGAGTTATTTGGATGGCATTCATGTCCCTCAAGAAGCAATCCAAGAAGAGTGTCATTGACTTTATGATGAAAGCAAAAAAGATAACTCGTCCTCTGCCCTATAAAGTGACAAAAGTAGAAGATATGATGCTAAATAAAAATGAAGAAGCATGATGAAGAAGTAAGAGCCTCCAAAGCTAACTTTGTAGGAAGAGGGAGAAGTTCAAGAAAAAGAGGTAGAGGAAGAAGAAAAGGTAGGTCAAGATCTGAAAGCATATCATTGAGCATCGCTTCAAGAATCCATGGAAGTAGAAAGGAAGAGTATACAATAGATAAGGTTATGGAGCTCTTAGAGATAGGGTAATATAATCCTATTGATCTAGAGTAGTATGGGCTTATTGAGTAGAATTGCCTATGTACCTAGCATCACCAAAGAATTTCATAAGTGAACGAAAACTTATGGAGAAAGGATTGCAAGTGAGATATACAAAGTATGAAGCCTATTTGGAATATTCATACCTAGGGTTAGATAAGGTTTCCAAATGAGAAAATACGGGCAGTATATTCACATTTGAACTCCAAGACACAAGGAGCATAACATTGTTCAATTATGGTACACAAACTCTATCACACTTGGAAGTTTGGGACAAAAGCTTAGCAAACTTTGGAGAGAGAAGCTTAAAACAAATTAGTATATATCGAAGTGTAGTTGTACTACCTGATATCAAAAAGCAACTCCTGATTTACAAAAAATATTAGACATGCCCAATGGATGGCTATTGGGCATGTCTCATAGAGAATCTTTCACAAAAAAGGGATACATACATGGCGACATCTTGGAGATTGTCCAAAATAATCTTTGGGGACCAAGCAAGGAACCATATATCTCAGGATCAAGATATCATGTATATTTCATTCATGATTGTAGTAAATGGACTATATTATATTTCATGAACTGTAAAGATGAAGTGTTTTCTTGTTTCTAGAAGTATCTTGCAGTTATAGAAAATAAAATTGGTAGAACATTGAAGGGGCTAAGGTGTGATGGAGGGCAAAAATACTTCTCCCATGAGTTTAATGCTTCCTTAGAAGAGAGAGGGATCAAATGTATATTACAACTATATATACACTAGGGCGAAATGATGTAATATAAAGGAGGAATATGATCATTTTGGAAGCAGCTAGGTCAGTGATTAATAGCTTCAAATGAGTAGAAATCCTCTTGATTGATATCTATCTTTCCTTAAGGAAGAAATCTTGTCTATGCTCTTGAATTTTTTCTTATGCATCTAAAGTATCATTCAGTAGAGACTTACACTATCAATGGCTTTCATATAAACACTAAGGTTTCACCCATGGACAATAATTCATTTGCACATGAGTGAATGCAAGACCATTTCGAATGATATTCATCAATTGTAGTAATGAAGTGTGACAAGTTTATGGATCTACATCCATGTGCCACGTGGGATCTCTAAGTGTCTTTTCTTTTGCACTGTATGTGGAGGAATTTTCACTTCAACTATGCGTGTCTACAAAAAAATTGCAATCTCACGTGTATTGAAATTGAAAACCCATGCAAATATCTATTTGCAGCCAAAAACTTAAGTATCTTATTAAATTGAGAGAACATTAATAGTGATCACCCTCTTTGTCAAAGAAACATTTGTGAATTGCTCAAGTACTTCATCATGCACCACAATTTTCTCTCATGCATTTAAGAGTATGCAATGATATGTCTTCATAACATGGCCATGCATTTTTTCGCCCATGCTCGATTTGATCTTGAATTTGTGAGAAAAGATCATCACTTTTAATCTTCCATGTTAGAGTTATTTGATGATTGTTGGAACTTCTAGAGGAAGCACATGTTTGGTGTGGGAAAGCTGTGGTAGTGATGGTGCCCATGGACCCTCATCAAGTCATGAAAATGGAGTATTCAAAGCTTCGTGTGGAATTCTCTACCTTAAATATGCTAAAAAAATAGTCTACATCAAGTGAAGAAAAGAAAACATGAAGGAAGGAGATGAATTTTTTAAAATAAAAGAAGTCACGTGAACGTAATTCAAAGGGTTCAAATATATTCAACTAATGGAGATGAAGAAGAGGAACAAGTAGCAACATACAAATTCGAATTTGGATAGTTTTCGCCATCCAACACTTATGTAAAAGAGCATATAGAAGGCACATTTGTAATGGTTTGGAAAGGTAAAATAAAGACATTTTTTTGTTTCACTTAATTTAGCATGGATCAAAAGGTCATTTTTTCTCATGAAAAGAGAAACATTTTCATTTTCTTTTTCGTTTTGGCTAGTTTTGAGGCATTGAATGCTCAAAACATATTGAGAACGTTTGAGCATTACTTTGTGAGAATCCTCTCACGAATCATTTGATTCATTGATCTTTGTACTCATTCCATATTTAATTACCAATATAAGTCTTCATGTCAACACATATGGCATGGATTGAAAGCTTGTCGAACTGGATTTGGTGTATTTTCTACCTAAAAAAGCATCTCTATTCAACTTGTTTTTACATGTTTTCTTAAAATAGACCAATGTAGGAAACCGATTCCATGATTTACTTTTAGAAACATGCTCTTTTGATCATCTAAGGATGTGCATTCAGATGAATTGTTGAAAACATTTCACAAGGGCTCCTTGTGAGCAAGATTTCATTTCTAGAATACTCACAATGCATACGCATTGGAGTCCTCCAACACCTCCAAGCATTGTAGTTTACATATAAAATCATATACTTGAAGTTACATGATCATCTTGAGGTACTATTGTCTATTTTATTGTTCATGACTACTGACTTCTTAGAGTCATTGAAGTGAATCTATGACATGGTTCTCTTAACCAATGCATTGATTACAAAGAAAAAATCCTTATGAACTTTTGTATGCAAATATATGATCATTGAAGCTCTAGGTGGAGATATACAAGTCAATCTTTAGGATTGCATATATGCACTGTCTTCTTCCTGAAATGTTGGGATCACATGTGTGACTTATTAAGTATATATCTCACATTCTATGCACTCTAAATTCAAGAAATAACTTGTTGTAGCTCACTTACCTTCTTATTAGAAAGTATGCAAAAGGACTTTTCTCGGGTTATAGGAGGTAAGAGTAGTGAATATTTTTCTAAGTGCCTTCTTCCATAAATAGAATGTTTTCTCTTCATGTTGATAATCAACAAATAGTTGGTCTTGTCACAAACTGTTGAGTGCAATGATAAAATATGCTATGATTACATTTATGCATGATAAGCAAGCCTAGAGATTGTATTAATGTTTCCAATCAAGAAACATGCATGTACAAAATAGTTTTTTTCAAACACGCTCTAATCTTTGTACTCCTCCATCACCTCATCACAATGGTATCAAATCAGCATCATAGTGTATACATTATGGGTGATGGTTCTCCTTCTTTGATTGAGTAATTGGATTAAAGTACCTACTCAGGACGGTCTTTGACGATGGCAACATATCCATAAGGAAGAATTATGTATGGATACATGTTTGCAATTTAGCTCATGCCTCGTCTAAGAAGGAAAATCAACCCAAGAAGAGAAAGAGAGGTTTAATACATGGTGTGAAAAAGATGCTTTGACAACGTCATATATCTTAAAATCCATCTCTGATTTCTTACTTCCACACACAAGGGGTTGAAACTTCAAAAGAGACATGTAGTGCATTTGAATCACTCTTTTCTCCAATAAATAACGCCAAGAAGAATCACTTGTGGATGGAGTTCACCTTCCTCAAGAATCAATCCAGAAAGAGTTTCATTGACTTTTTCACCATGACAAAGGACACAGATGATCAACTAGGAAGCGTTCAATAGATCATTGATGAAGAGAAAATAGTCAGACAAGTCATCAATGGAATCAAAGCAAATGAAAAGTGGGAAGCATTGACCACTATCATGGATCTATACATGGACATGCAAATACCTACTTCAACACACTCATGGGACAAATCTTTGTTCATAATGTCAAGCTTATGGAGAATGAAGATCCACAAAAAGGTATTCAATCCTCTTCCCTATACACTGATAAAGGTTGAAGTAAAGATGTCAAATGAAAAAGGAAGAAGTGTGATAAGGAAGAAAGTACTTCCCAAGGTAACTGTGTAGGAAGGGGGAGAGGTGAAGTGGAAGAGGTAGAAGATCAGGAAGAAAAGGTAGGGGAGGATCTTAAATCTCCTCACTTTGTGCCATATATGCACCTACAAGTCATACCACTAATCATTCCTTCATGAATCCAAGGAACCAGAGAGGAAGAGGATACAATACCCATGCTATTCTTACACACATCTCTCTCTCTCTCTCTCTCTCTCTCTCTCTCTCTCTCTCTCTCTCTCTCTCTCTCTCTCTCTCTCTCTCTCTCTCTCTCTCTCTCTCTCTCTCTCTCTCTCTCTCTCTCTCTCTCTCTCTCTCTCTCTCTCTCTCTCTCTCTCTCTCTCTCTCTCTGAGTGCACGCAGAGGGGGCGGGGCAGGTATCGCCCATGATGCAACCTTGACTTATCAAATATGAAATCTTTCGGCGCATTAATAGAACATTTTTTGTGTCAATACTTACATTAAGATACCAAACACAATTTGTTTGCATCTGGATGTGTAGAAATGAACGTGTGGAAGAGAATCTCTTTACAAGTTCCATGTTACAAGAAATAAACTTAAAATGAAGATCAAGAGAAGAATATCTTTACAAGTTCCAGGTTACAAGAAAGAAATGTAAGTAACTTACATGAAAATACCAAACACAATTTATTTACATCCGGATGTGCAAAAATGAAGATGAAGAAAGTAATTTTGTTTACAAGTTTCCAGTTCCAAGTTACAAGAAATAAGTGCAGCTCAACGATTCGCTTTGGAATCGTCAAGTTACAAGTTTCCATGTCCTCAACGATTCGCTTTGGAATCGTCATTTCTGAGAAGGCTAAACGATTTGCTTTGGGATTCGCATTTCTGAGATGGCATGTCCTTCCTTCCTTCTCATAGACACATGTGACATTGCGAATAATGTCTGTGTTTCAGCTTTGCTTGGTTATGGGAGTCCCTCGTGTCAATGTTTCTAAAGAGAGGCGTTCCAAACAGTTTGATTTATGTGCGCTTCAGCTGCGCGCAATAGACCTGCACGATATACTGTTGCTCCTCCTGCTCGCTTGCATGCCCTTGACATGAACCTGATCCGAGTTTCAGATTTTCGGAGGGCGGTGCTGAACTGCGGTGGCCAGCCCAGCACGATGGACCTGCCACAGGCTTATTATTTCTTGTGCAGCAGCAGCAGCAGCAACATGTCGGAACAGGCTTGTTTGCCAGCAGCACAGGCTTACTTCTTACGCAGGAGGAGGAGTTGTTAGGCGTATTATACACACCCATCTTACTTAACTTCATTCTTGGTGTGGACATTGCATCTTTTATCTTTCCATGCTTTGGAAGCAAATTGATATGCTTCTCTTCAAGTGTTGCAGACTTATCAAGAACTCATGCATGGCCTTCCATTGCCATCCCAACAGCATCATCAAAAGCTTTCTAGGAATATCTAACTAGGATTTTTCCTCCAAAATTTAAAGAGTCACTTCAATAAAGATATATTAAAGTCATAATAGAAGTTTGCATATTGAAAAGCTTCTAGATGTTTTGTTGACATGCTATCCTGCATTAAGCTTGTTTTTATAGCATCTAAGGAAGATTGTAACTCATATCTTCTCTTCTCAAGGATCTTTCTCAAGCATCTTTCTCAAGGTTTTGAAGCACTCCAAGAAGTTAAGCTTCACCATTGTAACCACTTCATCTTAGAAGATGAGTGGTTGGCTGCATTGGTGATCATCTATCTCATTAACGAGGTTTCGTTTGGTGCCTTCAAACATTTTTGCACTTATCCAAGGTACAAGCATAGTGGAAGCGAGATCCCACCATCATTTGTGCATAGAATTTTGAAGCTTCCTTGACATATCATTGTTCAATCATGGTGCAAAAGCTCTATCAAACTTAGATGTTTTACACTAAAGCTCAACTCAAATTGGAGAGAGGACTTTGAAACAAATTAGAAGATATGAAAAGTGTAGTTGGACTACCAAATGCACATGATTTACGAAGGTAGTCCATCCAATTTGGCAAGTATCACAGGCAATCTTTCAATCTATCAACCAATGCATAGATCATGAATGTAACATCCTTGTGAACATATGTATATAAGGATTTGATAATTGAAGCTCTTTTGTAAAGAATGAGTCAATCTCAATGGCTTTGTATATGCATTTTGTTATTCCCAAAATGTTAGGATGACATGTGTGACTTCTTAAGTAAATCTCTCACATTTTAGGCACTGCATATTCAAGCTATAATTTGGAATAGCTCATGTATCTTCCTATTAGAAACTTTTCAAGAGGATTTTGCAGGATTCAAACTAGGTTGAGAGTACAAGGCATTTCTAAGTGCCTTCTTCCATAAATAGAGGTGTTTTCTTCATGCTTGTAGTCTACAAATATTTTGTATTGACACATACTTTTGAGTACATTTCTCCAAAGCACTATGATCATGTTTATGGATCATTGGAAAGGCTATTAATGTATGGAGTCTATTAATGCAAAGACCTCATCTTGCTACGTTCTTATCACCTTCTCATAGAATATTTTGAGGAATTGTAGAGAGCATACTTTTTATAATGTATATTTTTGAGAAGTGGAGATTTTCCAACCTTTTGTAGATTTCCTTAAGCGTTCATTAGCCACAAAAATCACTTGATTTGGATATTTTCTCAGAGTTTTATAGCCATTTCATTGGGAGGGTCGAACATGACCAACTCTGAAAATGTGTAGGGCCATTGTCTTGAAGCCCTTAGAGTGATCAAATAAAATCCAAACTTCATTTTCTTTGAGCCCAAACCTAGATCAACTTATCTATTTTAATGTCACAAAAGTTCAATTTGAAATTCAATCAAATACTCTTTTAAATATATCATTCTATCTCCGCTACACCTGTGCTTAGATGAGCCTAGAAACATTGTTGCTACACTTTTAGAATACCTTCTAACTATGAAGATAAATTCCACAATCTTTGAATTTTGCGTATATACCAGGGTCTACACTAGAGTAGCTTCTCCAACAAATTTTTTTGAAATTGGAGCTTCCAATATGAAACAAGAAATTATACATGAAACACATGTACCACTCTTTGGCAAATCCTCGCCAGCAAGTATTGTGAGAAGAATAGATCATTTGACCTACCCATTCATATCCAATTTCTTTCAAATTTTCACAGCCTATAGTTACTACGATCTACTTTAAGGGATATCAATTTCATAATATTTGTACATTGGAGGCTTTCATAATGACCAAAATACTAAGCCTCTATAACTACAATATTTTAAAACTTTGGAGAGGCTAACTTTTGCTCTTTTCTTTATATCTCCTAAATGGAGAACCATTTCATCTTGAAATTTTGGACACACCATCTGGAGGTCCATAGATAATGCTAGAAACAAAAATCAGTCAATTTGAGTAATGAACTGAGAGACATGTGTTGGAGTTAGACATCTCTGGAAGCATGCAAACATCACAAGGAATAAGAAGAAGCTTGGTGCACAACACACAATACTGAATGTATTACTAGAGAATGTACAATATAAGTGTCCCATTAGGGCAACAGGCATATATACAAGCCGAAGGAGAAAAACCTCTAAAGAGGGAAAGAAAGTGCCCCGGTGGTCCTAGTGTGTTCACACACATCACTACCTAAATATATTACCAAATCCCCCTTGGGAGTGATGCGGTGAACAAGGAGCTGGCACTCATGTATAATGAAGTGCCAAGCTATGTGGAAATCACTCCACAAAAGGAAGTAAGCCCAAAACTTTGCGAAAAGCTTCAAACTTCTCCCTAGGTAGAGCCTTCGTGAAAAGGTCTACAATGTTCTCTTGCGTGGGCACATATGCCAAGCTGATCTCCTTAGTAGAGAACCTCTCCCTCACATAATGTAATGCACCTCAATGTGCTTAGTGCGAGCATGGAACACAGGGTTCCTAGCAAGTGCCAATGCACTCTAACTGTCAGTGAAGATGGTGGTGGCAGAAGACTGAGCAACACCCAAATCAGCCATAAGGCGTCTGAGCCACACACACTCAACAGTAGCTATGAAAGCTACCCTATACTCACCCTCACAACTAGAAGTGGCCATAGCACGCTGCTTCTTGCTCAACCAAGATATACATGAGCTACCAAGCATGATGCAAAAGACACTAGTGGACACACAAGTTTCATAGCAGCAAACCCAATCAAAGTAAAAAAAAGCATGCAAATCTGGCGGTAGTGATCCCCCCTTGGGATAAAACAACCCAAGTAGCTGAGTACCATTCAAGTAGCAAAAGATGTGCTTAACCGCCTGCCAATGCTTGACTCCTGGGCAATGCATAAACCTGCTCATTTGTGAGACAAAAACCGCAATATGTGGCCGAGAAATGCATAAGTAAATCAAGCATCCAATAGCCTACTAATAGAGAACAACATCAAATGCATCTCTAGCATCATGAAGATTCAATCGTAAACCTATCTCCATAGGAGTGGCAATAGGCTTACAGTCTTCAAGGCCAAAACGCTGCAATAATGTGTCAATATATTTCGTTTGACACAAAGCCATTCCACCATCAACTTGCATAAACTGAATGCCCAAATAGTGATGCAAATGCCCCAAATCAGACATCTCAAATGAGGCATGCAAATCAGCCTTAAAATCAGCAATATGCTTCTCAATAGGACTTAAAATGAAGCACATGAACACTTCGGACTTTGCCTTCAATGGATAGACCCATGCATGCCTCAAAAATCATCGATGAAAGTCACGAAGTAAAGATAATTCCCAAAAGAAGGTGTCTGCATAGGACCATAGACATCACTATGTACAAGCTACAATTTGTTAGTAGCAAGAACTGAAGCATCTTTTGGAAAGGACGAACGCTGCATTTTGCCCGAAATACCGCCTTCACAAACATGTTTTCCAGGTGCCTCAAGTTTGGGCAAAGAGGACACCATTTCAGATTTCTGCAGGCATAGCAAACTAGCAAAATTCAAATGACCAAAGCGTGCATGCCAAAGCTTTGCATCTGACATAGCCTGGGAATCATTTACTGCACATGCCAAATCATTTACAGATCTTTCATAGTCTATGAGCTTATACAGCCCGTGACATAAAATGCCAGAAGCAATAATCACATCGCCATTTGACAGATCATGAACTATACACCTGTCATCAACAAATTTTACAACCAAGCCAATCTTCGCTAATGCAGAAACTGATAAGAGGTTCTTCTTGATCCCTGTCACAAATAAAGCATCTGACAAAGTGAAAGAACTACCATTAGTAGTAGTCAAAATGATCTTACCAACTCCCATGACAAGATAAGAGGAGTTATTGGCACATGTAATAGTATTCCTTATAGGGGCAGGCTCGAGTGAAGAGAAGAAACTATGCTGCGAGGTAATATGTTTGGTCGCCCCACTGTCAAAGTACCAAACATTTGAGTCTACTGCAGACATGCACTGCTCATGAGAAGATGGGTCAATACTGCAAACAATAGTAAATGCCCATTCTTCTTCCTGCACAAGATTAGCAGACACCATTTTTGGTGTAGAGGCTTCTGCAACAACCATTCCAACCTCTTTCTTCTTTGGCTCTTTCGTAGCCTGTTTTGGACAGTTCTTTATGATATGATCATTCCCTTTACAGTACTTACAAAACAATTTTTGCTTTTCTGATTTTTTCTCATCTTTGTCCTGGTTCTTCGAATGTGCAGCATTTGCAGATTTCTGCTTACTAGTGGAAGAGCTCCATTTTCCTTTGCCCTTTTGACTAGCCAGGAAAGCTTGATCTACAACTCGCATAATGGACCTGTTTTGCCTGGACTGATCTTCCTGCAAAAGACTCTCTCTTTATTTATTTATTTATATCTTAGATATGTGTAGATGCATAATCAAATGCATAAGTACATTCCTAATTAGATTACGTATGTGTGTCGTTATGTGAGCAAAGATGAGTGTGTATGTGTGTGTGTGTGTGTGTAAATATATGCAATTCTATGTATGTATGCTTGCATTTAAGAATTTTTCCTCTTTCTTTCTTTAAATTTGAAGTTGAATATGCTGTAGAGTTTCTGGAAGTAGTATCTCTTTAACCATTAGAGACCACCCCTCCTTGTCGCATATCAAAATGTGCGGAATGGAATGTTTTACATGGCAAGGTGGACAAATCTGCAAAAGGAACAAGAAACAAAGAGAAAATAGGCTTCAAAAGGTTGGCAGAAACATACTTACCTCACACCGGAGCTCATCATGCATGTATGAAGCCATTGATGCATGGAAAAATGCTCTCAATTTCTGCATACCCCCTTAGGACACTCATTCCTCACCATATCCATGGCCATCCAGCCAACGGAAGGAAGAAAAATGCCTCAAAAAAGAAAGTTACGAGATTTCCCAAAACCTCTCTCTATGGTCTGGTATCAAATGTGAGAAGTGGAGAATGAGATGCCTGGGACTCACCTCCCAACCTATGTATAGCCCTTGCCTAGTCACATTTAGAGTTCTCTCTAAGGTCCCTCTACTCATCTAGCCATCATGAGTAGGTACCTCGTATGAGCTCTCTGGCTTTTAGCCTTGGCTATCCCTCGAACAAGGAACTTCTCGTTCCTCCAAGCATGCACTCTCAAGGTAGAGATGGAATAATGATTTAAACCACTCTAGATAGGGAGTTACAAGGTAGAGGTATGTTAGCTCAATTTGACATCTAGGGTAGTTTCCACTTGTGTGAATCCTTGCTTAACAGACCGAGCTTTGTATTTCTCTAATGTACTATTTTCTTTGTATTTTGATTTCTAAATGCACTTGGTTCCGGTCACTTTTTTCTTTGGTGGTAAATCAACCAATTCCCTAGTGTGATTCTTTGGTATGCTATCATACTCAACCTTTATTGTCGCTCTCCACTTGGGGCCTTTGAGTGCCTCGTTTACAACTATGGGTTATTTTATTGATCCCATACTTTCATCCATAAAAGCCATATTGATAATATGATATGAGGCTCTTTGTTTCTCCTTAATCCTCTTTCATCTACATAGCCCATATGTACATAAATCTTGAGCATCAACTTAGGGGTTACAATCATGAAAGATTTACTATGCTCTCTTGGCCTCATGACACTATCTAGAAATTCATAAGAGTCCAAAATTTTAGAAATTCTAATCTTTTAGAGCGTGCAATTTGTACCATCAAGCTTCCCTTTAGCAAATTCTAGTGGAAAAAGGAAAATTAGTGCAACAACAACATTAGCAGATGCACCAACTCTAGAAGATGAAGCCATCACTCATGCACTATGGTGATATTAGGAATATACTAACAAGTTAAGGAAGTACTACTCTCTACTAAAAGAAAACTAACAACATATATAGAAGAATTTCGAAAATTTGCTACTAAGAATAAGTGCAAAGATGATGACAATTTCCACGCATGCACTCTCAAGGTAGAGCTTAAATGAGTATCTAAGTACCTCTAGATAAGGAGTTATAAGGTAGAGGTATGTTGGTTTAATTTCAGGTATGTGGTAGTGCATTATTCATGTATATATAGGCTAATGGAGAGGTTTGGCCTTCCATAGGACACTAAATTACTCCATGGAAAGAAAAAAAAAAGATCAAAGAGAACCAAGACTCTCACCAAAGCTCTATCTTGGTTGATCCTCCTTTTAAGGCACTAAGGCCATGAAGAGTTATTTGGATGGCATTCATGTCCCTCAAGAAGCAATCCAAGTAGAGTGTCATTGACTTTATGATGAAAATAAAGGACATATATGATCAATTAGGAAGCATTGGAGAGATCATAGATGAAGAGAAGATAACCACACAAGCCTTCAATGACATCAAGCTAGATGATAAGTGGGAGGCATTCATGATTTCCATGGATCTATACATCTACATGCAAGTAACAGATTTCACCACACTCATGGACCAATTCTTTACCCATCAATCAAAGCTTATGATTTATGGAGATACAAAAAAAGATAACTCGTCCTCTGCCCTATAAAGTGACAAAAGTAGAAGATATGATGCTAAATAAAAATGAAGAAGCATGATGAAGAAGTAAGAGCCTCCAAAGCTAACTTTGTAGGAAGAGGGAGAAGTTCAAGAAAAAGAGGTAGAGGAAGAAGAAAAGGTAGGTCAAGATCTGAAAAGCATATCATTGAACATTGCTTCAAGAATCCATGGAAGTAGAAAGGAAGAGCATACAATAGATAAGGTTATGGAGCTCTTAGAGATAGGGTAATATAATCCTATTGATCTAGAGTAGTATGGGCTTATTGAGTAGAATTGCCTATGTACCTAGCATCACCAAAGAATTTCATAAGTGAATGAAAACTTATGGAGAAAGGATTGCAGGTGAGATATACAAAGTATGAAGCCTATTTGGAATATTCATACCTAGGGTTAAAGAAGGTTTCCAAATGAGAAAATACGGCAGTATATTCACATTTGAACTCCAAGACACAAGGAGCATAACATTGTTCAATTATGGTACACAAACTCTATCACACTTGGAAGTTTGGGACAAAAGCTTAGCAAACTTTGGAGAGAGAAGCTTAAAACAAATTAGTATATATCGAAGTGTAGTTCTACTACCTAATATCAAAAAGCAACTCCTGATTTACAAAACCAATGGATGGCTATTGGGCATGTCTCATAGAGAATCTTTCACAAAACAGGGATACATACATGGCGACATCTTGGAGATTGTCCAAACTAATCTTTGGGGACCAAGCAAGGAACCATATATCTCAGGATCAAGGTATCATGTATATTTCATTCATGATTGTAGTAAATGGACTATATTATATTTCATGAACTATAAAGATGAAGTGTTTTCTTGTTTCTAGAAGTATCTTGCAGTTATAGAAAATAAAATTGGTAGAACATTGAAGGGGCTAAGGTGTGATGGAGGGCAAAAATACTTCTCCCATGAGTTTAATGCTTCCTTAGAAGAGAGAGGGATCAAATGTATATTACAACTATATATACACTAGGGCAAAATGATGTAATATAAAGGAGGAATATGATCATTTTGGAAGCAGCTAGGTCAGTGATTAATAGCTTCAAATGAGTAGAAATCCTCTTGATTGATATCTGTCTTGCCTTAAGGAAGAAATCTTGTCTATCCACCACTATATGTGGGGCGATTGAGGTACAGTCTCATCGACACAAGTTGTTAAGGCTTCTCGATTTAGGTACACATGTTTTTGGCACTGTTGCCAAGGAGAAAAAAACCTAACCAAGGTGCCTTCATGATGGTTATAGTTCTGGAATGAAGGAATCATACTTGTAGAGGTGAATTCATTCAATGGCAAGTCATAAGTATTTCGGCACTTGTTACTTCACACACTTGGAGTGTCTATAATGAGTTTTTAGGTTTAGGGTTAGGAGTGAGGAAGTAAGGGAAGAGTTAGGGTTAGGTAGAAGAGAGGAGTAGAGTAGGGAGAAGTTAAAACCCAAAAAATTTTGTCAAATTTAGTTTAGTTCAGGCACTTGGCAAGCCAAGGCTATAAAAACCAAAAAACTCAGTTCATTTAGTCACTTGTGTGAACAAGTATCGTGGGAGATCAGCAACCGGTATCGTCGAGTTGGTATTGTGCCAAACAAGAAAACAATAGACTTAGTGAGCCCAAAGCTTACTCAAGGCATCCTTGAAGGTGAGTTTTTCAAATTTGGTATCTCAAAAATGTCACAAGAACATGCACAAACGTGATTAAAGTTGCTTCCAGTATTGTCGGGTAGAACAAAGAATTTTCAAGTAGTTTTTGAGTGATACAGGGGGTCAAGACTGAAGGTGAGAGAGATATAAGTACATTGCAAAAACAAAAATTAGTTTTGATCATTTTTGGCTACAGTATCGCGATCGGTTGAGTTTTGGTATCGCGATACCAAAATTCCCTAGTATCGCGATACTCACCCGATATCGTATCGTGCATGCCTACTTGAGGTATCGTGATATTGTCAAGGTATCATGTATCATCAAGTGTTGATATCACAAGCACGGTCACCCGGTGGTATCGTATCACGGTCCACCTAGTATCATATCGTGTTAGTCACAGTATCATATCGTTGACCAAGCGGTATCGTATCGTGTGCATATTAGTATTGTATCGTTGAAATATCTGGTATCGTATTGGCCCTAGAATTCCCAGGTATCATATCGTCTCTTATTCTGGTATTGTATCATGAGGGGTAGTATTGTATCATTCAAAAACCTGGTATCGTATCGTTACTACTGGTGTTGTATCGTGGGGATTGGTATCATATCGTGTGTTGACCAAGTATCATATGGCCACTTATCTGAGATCGTATTGTGTACAGCAAAGGTATCATATCGTCTGCAACACCAGTATCATATCGTGTCTTGATCTAATATCGTATCATGGTATACCCATGGTATCATATCGTGCCAAGTGTGGTATCGTATTGCCTATGTGGTATCACCAAAAGCGATATCGTCTAGAACGACTTAGGCTAATTGGAGGTAAAATTTGAAGTGAATGAGGAGATAATTAAGGGGAAGAGGGGGGCAGATATACGCTCTGGCTTGAGAGGCTTCTTGAAGATCAATTCTCAAGGTTTGAACCAACTCATATATATGTACAAAGGCTATTTCATGACGGAAGTAGAAAACTACAAAAGGAATACCTCATAATTTCCTTATTTTGGTAAGCCAAATTATCTCCTTATTTTGATGAGCCAAGGGGATATCAGATCTTTATTAGCTTTAGTTAAGAGGAAACTTGAAACATTCTTGGGAAATGTAAGAATTTATATCATCAAAAATTTCCAAAGTTCTGCGTTCTTTGTTTAGAGTTTTTCACTCTCCTTGTCATCCATCTACTTTGAAACAATCAGATAGTTAACAACAAATAAAGTGAGCCTCTAACTCTCTTCCTCTTCCCTTGATACTTCAATATCAACACCTATTGATACCAATTCTCCTCCCTCTTCAGAGCTGTCCTCGGTAGACATTGAAAGTTTCTCATTCGTGTTGTATCTCTTCTATTGATGTATCCAACTTTTACTTCCAATGAGAAGAGTGTGAACCCTTTTTCCCTCTGTCCAACATGACTATTTTCTTTCTTATTGTTTGATTTAGTAGCTTCACAAAACCGAACACGACCTACCTTCCTCTATTCTCAGCCTTTTTATGTTTTCTCTTGTGCAATCGATGTGTTGTACAGGAGATGATAAGAGGTTTACTACAGAACTCTTTTGAACGAGTCAAAAAGGACTTCCCATTCTCCTTGTGACCACCGACAGATCTTTTATTTCCTAAGACTCATCAGCTTAGCTCAACTTCTGTAACAATCAGCTCACCACTACTTACCACTACCTTTAAGACCTAGAATTTGCAACAAAGCCAATGAGATTGAAGTCACAATTTGACCAGCCGGATAGAGTACATATGAAAGCCAGACTATTTTACAACATTAACAAGAGGAGTCATCACTTCTCCAACATGTGTATCTTTTGAAGGAATGAAACAGACGAGACCTTACATTCGGATCCATTCTTTGCGCAAAAATTTGACATGCTTTTCTTGGTGTTCAACTACAATTGTTGGGAGTGATCTTGAAGTGGTCTTCTGAGAAAATTGCTAAATTGCTGAAGAGACCTCCTAAAATTCTTGTACACAAACCATGCTCATCTCTTGCATTGATGATAACTGCTAAGCATCACTCCCTCATTTTGGTATTACTATAGTTGATTTATTAATAAAGATTATTGCCCACAAGTGCTGCCTATTCCCCTCTGATTAGAGAGCCTTCATTTATCCCTTCAGAGTGTCAATTCCTGATGAAAGTAGGTGCACAAAGGTAGTGGTAGTTGTAGCCATCTCTGTTAATGATTTTCTCAAACATAGTGCTTCCCTCTTGGTTTCTATGCACCTTCCTGAGGTAAAGGATTCTGATTCCCCTTTTTAATGACCCCCTTCTTCAAACGTATCCTATCCAACAGAAGTCTGCTAAAACAAATGACAAATAAAAAAAAAAAAAGAGAGATCCTACAGCATTCCTTCCACATTTTTGTAATACTTTTTTTAAAAGCTTAACCATCACTATCTTAGGAAAAAAACATCAAATCGATCTCGCCATAATTCTTTAGCAATTTCAAACAACCAATGTTGTTATTAGCATATGATAAAGAGTTATTAAAGGATAGAAGCCACCGTATTGTAATCATGTTGTTTTCTTCAAACAAATTGAAATCGCTCGGCAATTTTACCTACAAGTGCAGTACATACACGTAGTCTCACTTAATTTACATATACCTTTAGTTATGTTTTGAATTGTTGTTCGCGATCTAGATTTTGAGCTTCATCTTCAAATCATGATGACAATGGGTGCTAAGTAGCCGGAGAAGTGTCATCTCATTGGTAGTAAGTGCAAGCGAGCCATCACTCAATCTACACGGACACCTCTAGCGACAAAGAGGAGGAACTACCCATGGCCTCAGAGGACATGCATGGTTTTGTTCTGAGAGAAAACTTTATGTCAACCGTAGAGGGTGAATACCGCACCTCTTTGCAGTATGTGTCCACAAAATCAACAAGGAATCCCTATTTACCTTTGTGGCCTAAATAGGTCTATCACGAGAATGGGAAACTCTACCGAGTCAACAATAGTGCCTAGATCCGCAGTTACGTACGAAGGAGGAGTGTACATGGACAAGTTAGGTCAAATCTATGTAGTGATGAAAAAACCGAGATCAAATCAACGAGAGAGGAGAACTAGAGGGACAAGGAAATTCAGGGATATGTAACCCTGAAGAACTTGTGACTACTCCAAGTGGCAAGTCTGTAGTGATTCAAGTCTTGAGAGGGGATTTGATACCTCAAGATGACTACCTGTTGGACGTATATCTGATTCATGGGTCACACCTACTATTACAGACAGATTCACCCACCCGAGGACAAGAGGTGAGCCTAGTGACCATATATGAGTTGAAGGAACCGGAAGATGAGTCTAGATTTACATACCTAGACCAAAACCAGAGAAGGTATTGGCCAGTAGATGAAGTCAATCAGTCTCCATTGGAATACATGGGGTTGCCTGTATTCCCTCCTCACGAGCAGGCAACTACCTCCCATAAACCTTTTGGAACCCATCAGAGAATAGAGAATACCATGTCTGGATAAACAAGCCAACGAAGTATCCCCAACCGAGCACATGTGTAGTTCACAATGCCAGGAACACATTCACACCACCAAACCAACTCAGGGATAGGTAACATGACTCGACCATCAGTTAGACCGAGGCCACAGCAAGGAGTGCAACCAGGAACGCATCCAATTAGACCAACAATTCTTGTAATTCCTAGACCACCAGAACCCATCAGGAGGCTGAGATCGATTCAAGTTGCTACTATGATGGAACGGGAGAACCATATGATCACATAGCAGAATTTAAGCAAGTGTTATGAGCCGAACAAGTGGATGCCTTCTTTGTGCAGTATGATTCCTTTGGACTAACCCTCATAGGAACAACCTTGACCTGGTTCCAACCATTGGATCCAAATCATTTTGGAAATATTGAACAATTTTTCTGAGAGTTCATTGGAGAATTTACTAAGCGGGGGATTAAACACAACTCGTCATCCTTAATTCGTAGTTCCAAATAAAACCCATATGTAACCATAAATATAGCTGCCCAAAGATTTAACCAATATGTCGATAGGTGCCTAGCAACAGAAAGACCCTCCCATCAAAAAATGATATCACTATTCTTAGATGGATTGACTAACGGAACCTTAAGAACCCTAGTTTATGTAAAATGGCTCCAGACATTGAGTGAGTGTCTCTAGGAATGCGTTGATCTAGAGGACAACCTAGTTGATGACCTCAAAAGTACACCAAGCTCTACTAAATCAGAGGACACTAGGAGTATAGTGATGACTAGTTCTAGTAATGTGGAGGAGCTAACAAAATTGGTAGCTAAGAAGTTAGGAGTCCATGGACAGAGAAATTACCAGAACCCACCAATGAGAATGCCAATGCTAAGGAGATGCAGTCTGTGTGGTGGAGATCATCCATCTCATATGTGTGCAAGAGGAGGGGTAGGCAACCACAATCTTATCCATAAAATAGGCAGCCACCCCAAGGTCCCAACCTGTATTGCCATAGTGAGCAGAAATATACCAACCATGCTACTGAAAATTGCCCATGTAACACGCAAGCAAGGCCAATGAATCAACCGCAGTATAGGCCTTATGGATACCCTCCCAGGGAACAAGGAAGAGAGATCCCAAGATACAACCCCTATCTAGGCCCACAAGGAGCAACCAAACCTTATGAACAAGGAGGATATGGACAACCACAGCCAGTGTTAGGAAAACAACCACCCCTTCCACAAAATGTAGTGCAAGTCAAATATACTCAACTAGAGGAGAACATGGAAAGAGCCATAGTGCCAGCAACACCTTGGGCTAGTACAGAAACAAAAAATGAGGGATACAAGCAAACCCAAGGAGAATACTATCCCCATGACACTAGTCTTATGGAGTATGACCAAACTTATGACCAACAATATTACGATTATGAAGGAAATGACAATCCCTGTGGACCAGAGTATGCGAATCTGATGTACACTGCACCTAAGGCACCAGCACCTATGAGACCACCCATTAGACCACTTGTGCCAAAAGGACCATGCTATAGGTGCGGAGGAGATCATTTCATAAGAGAATGCATTCTGTCATACAATCCGCCACTTCCTAGGACATGGGAAGGGTACTACAATGGGTGTGGAAAGAAACATTTGTTTAGAGATTGCCCAAAAAATCCCAATAAGACTCATAACACAACATAGATCAATGTGTTAGAAGTGATTGAATCATCGGGAAGTGATAAAGAATACACAGTACCATCAAAAGCCATTACTCGAGCGCAAGCCAAAGGACAAGAGATAAAGAAATTAGATCCCGACCGAGAGATGAGTAAGGATCTAGCACCAAAGATATAGGTAGTGGAAGATTTAGAAGACCCACATGAGAGTAACCAAACGAAGAAGAGGCAAAGTTGGAAGATTAGAAGGGAAAAGCTTAGAAATAAATGGATGAAAAATAAAAATAAAGAGGACAAGAAGGATGTAAAAGATAACAGGAAACCTCAGGAACAAAAAGTGCAAGATAATGCACCACCTAAGTCCCACACACAGAAGCTAGATAAATCAGGATCGATCCTAGCATACCCAGTACCAGAAGACCTAGACATGTGGCTAAAAGCTTATCAATCCAGAATCATGATTGGACCAAATATAGAGTAGCATTAGAAACTCTACCCACAAGGGGAGTTAGAAAAGGAGAGATTGGCGATATGCAAAAAGCTCATAGAGGTAGCCCAAGCCACTCTAGAAAAGACTATCCCATTCCTCCCAAAGACAACAATATCTGAGAATCAATTCAATGAATGTTTTGAAGAGAACGATAAAAAACCAACCACAACACCTAAAGAGGAAAGTAGTGAGGAAGAACAACAGAGCACTCTGAGCAAACCAAGTTCAATAATCCAAGAACTAGAAGCTGATTGGGCACAAGACTTATGGGCCAAGATCCAGGAAGAGCGATGGAAAAAGAATGAGAGTTCAAGACCACCCTTCGCAGAACAACCCCCATATCTTTTTGAAGTCCCAGAGCACTTCAAATGATATGAAGTGGAAGAGAGGAAGATAGCTATTCAAATGCCCAAAAGGGAGGCTAGAGAAGAAGATGCTTATGATAACAAGGAACAAACTAAGAAAGTGATGGTGACTATGGAAGAAGGAGAACAAAGATGTACTTATATAGGAAAAGGCATGTCACTAGAAGAGGAAGAGGAACTGATGACCCTAATAAGAGAATATCGAGATGTATTTGCATGGACTTACAAGGACCTCAAAGGTGTAGATCCATCCATATGTTCCCATAGAATCCCAATGACACTTGATGCAAAACCATCAAAGCAACGCCCTTATACTTATAATGATGTCTATTTGGTGAAAATTAAGGAGAAGATAGATAAATTGTTGGTAGCCAGATTCATTTATGAGATAGAACACACATAATGGGTGTCACCATTAGTGGTCGTACCCAAGAGAAATGGAAAATTAAGAGTGCGTATTAACCTAAAGAAAGTAAATGCAGCTACTATCTATGATAGCTATCCATTACCTATCACTGATCATCTCTTGGAAAGAGTTTTAGGTAAGGAAGTCTATAGCTTCCTAGACAGATTCTCCGAGTACAAGCAAGTAGCTATCACTACGAAGGAGCAACATAAAACAGCATTTGCAACTGAATGGGGAGTCTACGCTTTTAGAGTGATGCCATTCGGACATACCAATGCCCTTGCTACTTTCCAAAGGTTGATGTGTCATGTATTTAAGGAATTCCTAAGGAAAAGTATGGAAGTATACGTAGATTACTTATGCACATACTCAAGTCATAGAAACGAACACATTCCGAAGTTATGAAGGATATTTGAGAAGTTTTGGCAATATCGAGTGTGCATGAGTCCTGAAAAATGTGTCTTCATGGTGAGACAAGGAAAGCTCCTAGGACACATCGTATGTAAGAATGGAATTTCCACTAACGATGATAAGGTTAAGGTAATCCTAGAGCTTCCAAGACCAAAAAATGCTAAGGAAGTGCAAGCTTTTATGGGCCATTGTGGATACTATCGTAGATTCATCCACATGTATGCCATAATTGCCGAACCGTTATATGGATTATTACCCCATTTTACATGGACGAACGAATGCAAAAAAGCGTTTAATGAATTCAAAAGAGGATTAAGTTCGGCTCCTATTTTGAAGATAGCCAACTAGAATAAACCATTTCATATCCATGTAGATGCCTCCAACTACTATTAGACTCTCTTCTTTTGCTACTGTTATGCTCGCATGAGTGCATGAGCTACGCAAGGTCATCCTCAACTCTAAAGGGCACACAGAGATCATGTTTCAGTTCTTCCTCCCGACCACGTCGAGCGTATCCTCTATTCTCTCAAGAGTCACACATTACTCTCTCTATCTACCCAAAATATATAAGTGCATCCCTATGGTGCCATGTGGAAAAGTCCTTTCTATGACTTTAAAGTGATATAACATTTCTTTCCCCTTATTCCCCTGAACCCCATGTACTCTATGTACATGATCTTCTTTGTGTGTTGTTCCCCATATCCTTCCCCTTAAGAAGTCTCATATGAGAACATCTCAAAGGTGGGAAACCGTCTGAATGGTGCCTACTATCTCCCATGTACACTCAACCTCCAAACTATGACTCCCATAATATATAACATCACCAAAATGACCTAACTCCATATGATGTATCCTCTATGGAGTAATAATATGAAAAGAAAGTGCAATGTGTCAAGCTTATAGGCTTGACTATATAATAATGGAGATAATAAACCATAGAATCCTCTGAAATATAGAACAAAGTCCCATAACAAATGATTCCAAACCCATCTAAAACTAAATGATAGATTTCCCTCATACCACTCTAGGTCTCCCCAACCTTGAGTGTAACCACAAGTAATAGTTTAACTTAACTACCTTGTGAACTATGCAAATCCATCATCTAGCTCACGGTAGTAACATGCAATCTCTACATTTAACCAACCAGAAGTCTGTGGTTTTTCATGCATTATCTTTGGACTAAGTTCTATTGGAAGAGCATCTATTGGTAGTTGTGCAAACTCTAATATTTCTCTTCCCTGTAGTTTGCCATATGAATGCAGAAAGCATTCCCTTTGAGATTCAGATAATCCCTAAGTACCCATCCTCCTAACTGATGTTTACTCATCACACTCATGATGTAACACCAACTAAGAGTTCGGTACCCTAATAGGTTAGATATATCTCTATCTCCTATAAACTCTAAAGAGAAGAGTCATAACTCTACTCCTAGTCTAACTAATGTCAATAACTAGATCATCTCATCTAGTCAAAGACCATCACTGGAGTAACATAATTGCTCCTCTCTAGAGTCTCCATGTGAGACTCAATCTAACCTTCATGATTAACTGATCTCCCTCTTGTCTTTGATAGAACAGTGCCACTTCTATCTAGACAACCCAAAATGAGAAAGTGAAACTCTCTCCCTCTGTCTCTCTCTGTAATCTCCTCTGAGGAAAAGAGCTCTGGTAGTGGAATCTATTCCACTTTCCCTTTCTCTTTGAAAGAGATTCTGTTGAAACCATTTGCTCTACTCATCCATGACTTAGAACATATATATAAGTTCTCCATACTTTTCCTCCCAAAATAGTGGATAATCATACTCCCATGTGAAGGAAAATTACATTGAAAAGTAGAGGAAATAAATTCCTTCTAAAATAAAGAATAACAAATGTTTCCTAAACACCTCTTCTCTCTAAAGGAAAACATACTCTATTCTTCTCCTATGAAGAAATCATGTTTTCCTTTCCTTCTTTCTCTCTCAAAGAGCAAGAGCTAAAGTGAGACCACTATGCTAAAGTGAGATCTCTCCTTGATCTCTAAGCTAATTCCCACTTTCTCCTTTCCTTAAAAGAGAAACCTATGAATTCATTTGCTCCTCTCTTCTATGACTGATGCATAATCCCTCATTACAAACATTACTATAAAAATGGAGAACAAATCTCCCATAACTAATGAAGGTGTATGAAATGAAGATTGGAGAAAATAAATTCCTAATAAGGGTCAAAGCCCTCTACTAAAATGGTCAGCAGTGATGTGACATGATACCGTAAACACATGTGTATCCATAGTAAAGAACTATCTCTGCCAGCCATACTCTGTGCATGGATCTATACAATCCAATCAAACTGATGGAATTATCCTTCCTGAAAAACTCAAAATGAGTATGTGATACCAATGGTGATAAAATCACCTATCACATTCTCTACTAAAAGAATAAATCTTCCCTAACCTATGAAGGATAACGCCCAATCCTAAGAAGATGTCTAGTAAGAGCTTTCCTCTGATCTAGTGAGACATGACGCCATGAATGATGAGTCCTTTTCTCCCTGGCCATAGAAGAAGAGTGCTCAAAGGGAAATCGTTTCCACCATCCCATACCAGTGGAACCTTCTTCCAATTCATGGTGTCATAACTACACTAAACCGAATATATATTCCATATATATGCTATGGAGTATATAGGTTGACTCTAATGAATCCCATATCCTAAAATCATGTTAGTGGACGCAAATGAGTCCCGTGTCCTCGAACGAGTTAGTTTGGTTCTAGTCAATATGTCACAGTGGATATCCCTTTCTGTTCCAAACCAACTTGTTCCTAGGTACAAAGACTAGGCCTCTTTGTAGATCCCAACATACATATGTATATTGGGTACCCCAACTATTTCTTACTAAGGGATATATGCTCTAAGTCATAGCACTAGTGCCATACCTGTGGCCTTCCTAACCATCACTCGAATCATATAAGCACCCGTCGATGTTGTCTCATGAAACCCATCTCTATGATCCCATCTAATTGGTTTCCTTAGCAGTGTAGAAGAAATGCTTCACCACTTGGTCAAGCAATGTGCATGAGTGAAACTAGTCACTTATTGGGTATTCCTAATAATACCTCATAGTCTCCTAATCATACTGTGAGACTCTTGTGAAGATAAGTAAATCTTCACTTGTTTGGAGAGTATCATGTATGTATCTCCCGTACCTATATGCAACTTCCTAAAACCTATAAGATTGCTTGTGCACATTACTAATGGTGAAGGTGTAGCTCCTTCCCTTAGCAATCCTATGGTCTAAATCCATAAGGATTATGTGTAGGGATCCTCTTACTACTGAGGTTGCCTTATGTATACTACTAAGATGGTCCTAAGTCCATCAAATACATGCTTACAAGCATGCCTAGGTCTTGTTGATGTTTGCAGAAAGGCATGTTACCATGCCATAGCATTCTTACCTAAAGGCAAGTGCGTATAAAACGCCATGCGGTAGGAAAAATTTCAACAGCATTTCCCCAGGAAATGGAATCCAAAAAAAAAAATTAACCCTAAGCTCAGTGGCATACAAGCCACCCAACAACATAGGGCTTGACAAGCCCATGGCATGCACGCCATAAACTCATATAGGGACTCCATAACCTGCAAAAACATAAAAACAAATCCTAGCAACAATTCTCTTTGTTGCATAGCCATGTAGTGCATGCAATCATCTTTCCTGCAAACAATCAAAAGTGGACTTCTTGCATGTTGATCCATACTTTTAGAATTTAAACAATGATCATCATTTGATGTATGCAATCCAATCTATGCATGTACATACAGAACATGCCATAAAATAAAGTAAGATGCCTGAACGCATAAAGCATACGTCCTTGAATGATTTGGTATTGGAATTGCATGCATCCAATCCTTCTCAATGATCTTCAATACCTCTGAACCTTTCTCCTTAGATCCTAATACAAACTTTGAAGTGCCCGAAAACATCGGATCACTCCCCAAAACATAAAGCATGGTCAGATGATTACTAATATAATGCAATTTTATCCCATAAATGCATTTGTAATCCCTCCTTAGACCTGAAAAAACAACTTTAGGACCTCCAAATGATTAAAAACTGATGTATGTATCATGTGCAAATAACTCGAAGTGAAATTACTTCAATCACCTTCCCAGTTTGTAAAATATGGCTCCCCAAAGGTAGTTGCCAAAAATTGTTCAGACTTTGCAGACCTATACAGACCTGCAAAAATAATTATTTTGCAAAATTTCTTTTAATAAATTGAAATTAGATCTTGTGCTCTTCAAAACGAGCCATAGCACATCCAATTTGGAGTTTTCTAGCCCAGGTTATGGCTTTTCCAAGCGGGACATGCCAAACTAGTGCACTGTTGAAGGGGCCGAAAAAAAGTGTGAAAATGTGATTTTTGGGGTGCCCAAAAGAATTATTCCATCAAGAAAATCCTAAAATTCTCTCCATAACCTCAAAGAGTGCTATATGAAGATGCTTGGGCCTATTTTAACCTTTCCAAATCCTCCCTTAGTGCATGCGAATTTGCTCCCCAAAAGAGGCCTAAATCAAGATTTTTAATTTCATGTCAAAACTTAAATGGGAGCTTTTGGCAAGCTTCTAATCCACTCTAAATGTGAATTTTTCTTGTATTTCATTGTGGTGCCTGCAAAGGAATAGCTCTGCAAACATGGTCCGGAGACAAGGAGAGTGCTATGTGGCAACTTGTGATACTTATTTTCACCAAAACCGTTGCTAGTGGACGAGAACCCAAAGAGTATTACATAAAGAGTCCCCAAGTCCCACAGAGTGGGGGAAGATCTTACAAAGATTACATGACATTACAAAAGTTCATTCACCTTATCATCACCCTCATGAGGGGGCCACTTGGGTTTAAGCTTGTTGTTGATCAAAAGGAGCAGTTGGTGATGCCTGAAGGGGGGGGGGGGGGGGGGGGGGGGGGTCTTGCAGTTACCGATTCTTTTACCAAGGAGGAGCAGCGATTTCTCAATCGACCACTCTTTGGAGGGGTCGCCAAAGTTATAAGCACATCTTTCCCACCAGATCTTCCATAGGGCCTCCCCTCTGATGGCGTTTCAGAGATTAGTGGAGCATCTGATCGCTTCTCCCAACAGAGCTTGTTTCCAAATGATATGTGTCTGGTCTAATTTTCTTTCCGACAATCTGCGAGAAGATTCAAGGATGAAGGCAAATTAATGAAGAAGGGCATTATTTGTTCACACGCTAAAACCTAAGAAACAAATCAAAAGCACATATACTAAACACATATACTAAACAAATGTAGAGGCCATTATTTACCCCCTCTAGATGTGTGGCTTCCACATCTCACTCCTAACGATATTGATTAGGATTCTGCTACTGCTCATCAATCATCTCCCACTCCTCAGCATCTTATTGGAAGTGGGGTGGGCCTCAATAACAATTAATCATAGGTTTAGAAGATCTTCCAACACAGGAACCTTAGCATGCACACCTTAATACTCAAAAAGATGATGAGTGAGAGATAGAGAGAGAATAGACAAGATTTTCAAAGTGTACGATAAGCTAGGATGCTCACCTACACTATCTTATATTCCAAAGTCGAATTATAATGTGTGAATATGATACAAACTAACTAGATCTGAATCTAGGTAGAAATAGGTACACAAACCATGCTCATCTCTTGCATTGATGATAACTGCTAAGCATCACTCCCTCATTTTGGTATTACTATAGTTCACTTATTAATAAAGATTATTGCCCACAATTGCTGCCTTTTCCCCTCTGATTAGAGAGCCTTCATTTATCCCTTCAGAGTGTCAATTCCTTATGAAAGTAGGTGCACAAAGGTAGTGGTAGTTGTAGCCATCTCTGTTAATGATTTTCTCAAACATAGTGCTTCCCTCTTGGTTTCTATGCACCTTCCTGAGGTAAAGGATTCTGATTCCCCTTTTTAATGACCCCCTTCTTCAAACGTATCCTATCCAACAGAAGTCTGCTAAAACAAATGACAAATAAAAAAAAAAAGAGAGATCCTACAGCATTCCTTCCACATTTTTGTAATACTCTTTTTAAAAGCTTAACCATCACTATCTTAGGAAAAAAACATCAAATCGATCTCGCCATAAATCTTTAGCAATTTCAAACAACCAATGTTGTTATTAGCATATGATAAAGAGTTATTAAAGGATAGAAGCCACCGTATTGTAATCATGTTGTTTTCTTCAAACAAATTGAAATCGCTTGGCAATTTTACCTACAAGTGCAGTACATACACGTAGTCTCACTTAATTTACATATACCTTTAGTTATGATTTGAATTGTTGTTCGCAATCTAGATTTTGAGCTTCATCTTCAAATCATGATGACAATGGGTGCTAAGTAGCCGGAGAAGTGTCATCTCATTGGTAGTAAGTGCAGCCCAAGTGAGCCATCACTCAATCCACTCGGGCACCTCTAGCGACTCAGAGGAGGAACTACCCATGGCCTCAGAGGACATGCATGGTTTTGTTCTGAGAGAAAACTTTATGTCAACCGTAGAGGGTGAATACCGCACCTCTTTGCAGTATGTGTCCACAAAATCAACAAGGAATCCCTATTTACCTTTATGGCCTAAATAGGTCTATCACGAGAATGGGAAACTCTACCGAGTCAACAATAGTGCCTAGATCCGCAGTTACGTACGAAGGAGGAGTGTACATGGACAAGTTAGGTCAATTCTATGTAGTGATGAAAAAACCCAGATCAAATCAACGAGAGAGGAGAACTAGAGAGACAAAGAAATTCAGGGATATCTAACCCTGAAGAACTTGTGACTACTCCAAGGGGCAAGTCTGTAGTGATTCAAGTCTTGAGAGGGGATTTGATACCTCAAGATGACTACCTGTTTGACGTATATCTGATTCATGGGTCACACCTACTATTACAGATAGATTCACCCATCCGAGGACAAGAGGTGAGCCTAGTGACCATATATGAGTTGAAGGAACCGGAAGATGAGTCTAGATTTACATACCTAGACCAAAACTATAGAAGGTATTGGCCAGTAGATGAAGTCGATCGGTCTCCATTGAAATACATGGGGTTGCCTGTATTCCCTCCTCACGAGCAGGCAACTACCTCCCATAAACCTTTTGGAACCCATCAGAGAATAGAGAATACCATGTCTGGATAAACAAGCCAACAAAGTATCCCCAACTGAGCACATGTGTAGTTCACAATGCCAAGAACACATTCACACCACCAAACCAACTCAGGGATAGGTAACATGACTCGACCATCAGTTAGACAAAGGCCACAGCCAGGAGTGCAACCAGGAACGCATACAATTAGACCAACAATTCTTGTAATTCCTAGACCACCAGAACCCATCAGGAGGCTGAGATCGATTCAAGTTGCTACTATGATGGAACGGGAGAACCATATGATCACATAGCAGAATTTAAGCAAGTGTTATGAGCCGAACAAGTGGATGCCTTCTTTGTGCAGTATGATTCCTTTGGACTAACCCTCATAGGAACAACCTTGACTTGGTTCCAACCATTGGATCCAAATCATTTTGGAAATATTGAACAATTTTTCTAAGAGTTCATTGGAGAATTTACTAAGTGGGGGATTAAACACAACTCGTCATCCTTAATTCGTAGTTCCAATTAAAACCCAAATGTAACCATAAAAACAGCTGCCCAAAGATTTAACCAATATGTCGATAGGTGCCTAGCAACAGAAAGACCCTCCCATCAAAAAATGATATCACTATTCTTAGATGGATTGACTAACGGAACCTTAAGAACCCTAGTTTATGTAAAATGGCTCCAGACATTGAGTGAGTGTCTCTAGGAATGCATTGATCTAGAGGACAACCTAGCTGATGACCTCAAAAGTACACCAAGCTCTACTAAATCAGAGGACACTAGGAGTATAGTGATGACTAGTTCTAGTAATGTGGAGGAGCTAACAAAATTGGTAGCTAAGAAGTTAGGAGTCCATGGACAGAGAAATTACCAGAACCCACCAATGAGAATGCCAATGCTAAGGAGATGCAGTCTGTGTGGTGGAGATCATCCATCTCATATGTGTGCAAGAGGAGGGGTAGGCAACCACAATCTTATCCATAAAATAGGCAGCCACCCCAAGGACCCAACCTATATTGCCATAGTGAGCAGAAATATACCAACCATGCTATTGAAAATTGCCCATTTAACACGCAAGCAAGGCCAATGAATCAACCCTAGTATAGGCCTTATGGATACCCCCCCTGGGAACAAGGAAGAGAGATCCCAAGATAAAACCCCTATCTAGGCCCACAAGGAGCAACCAAACCTTATGAACAAGGAGGATATGGACAACCACAGCTAGTGTTGGGAAAACAACCAACCCTTCCACAAAATGTAGTGCCAGTCAAATATACTCAACTAGAGGAGAACATGGAAAGAGCCATAGTGCCAGCAACACCTTTGGCTAGTACAGAAACAACAAATTAGGGATACAAGCAAACCCAAGGAGAATACTATCCCCATGACACCATTCTTTGGAGTATGACCAAACTTATGACCAACAATATTACGATTATGAAGGAAATGACAATCCGTATGGACCAGAGTATGCGAATCTGATGTACATTGCACCTAAGGCACCAGCACCTATGAGACCACCCATTAGACCACCTGTGCCAAAAGGACGATGCTATAGGTGCGGAGGAGATCATTTCATAAGAGAATGCATTCTGTCATACAATCCGCCACTTCCTAGGACATGGGAAGGGTACTGCAATGGGTGTGGAAAGAAACATTTGGTTAGAGATTGCCCAAAAAATCCCAATAAGACTCATAACACAACACAGATCAATGTGTTAGAAGTGATTGAATCATCGGGAAGTGATAAAGAATACACAGTACCATCAAAAGCCATTACTCGAGCGCAAGCCAAAGGACAGGAGATAAAGAAATTAGATCCCGAACGAGAGATGAGTAAGGATCTAGCACCAAAGATATAGGTAGTGAAAGATTTAGAAGACCCACATGAGAGTAACCAAACAAAGAAGACGCAAAGTTGGAAGACTATAAGGGAAAAACTTAGAAATAAATGGATGAAAAATAAAAATAAAGAGGACAAGAAGGATGTAAAAGATAACAGGAAACCTCACGAACAAAAAGTGCAAGATAATGCACCACCTAAGTCCCACACCCAGAAGCTAGATAAATCAAGATCGATCCTAGCATATCCAGTACCAGAAGACCTGGACATGTGGCTAAAAGCTTATCAATCCAGAATCATGATTGGACCAAATATAGAGTAGCATTAGAAACTCTACCCACAAGGGGAGTTAGAAAAGGAGAGATTGGCGATATGCAAAAAGCTCATAGAGCTAGCACAAGCCACTCTAGAAAAGACTATCCCAGTCCTCCCAAAGACAAGAATATCTGAGAATCAATTCAATGAATGTTTTGAAGAGAACGATAAAAAACCAACCAGAACACCTAAAGAGAAAAGTAGTGAGGAAGAACAACAGAGCACTCTGAGCAAACCAAGTTCAATAATCCAAGAACTAGAAGCTAATTGGGCACAAGACTTATGGGCCAAGATCCAGGAAGAGCGATGGAAAAAGAATGAGAGTTCAAGACCACCCTTCGATGAACTACACATTGAGGAAAACCAATCGACTCCAAATTTGGAAGAAGTATACGAAGAAGTTTTTGTGTTAGACCGAAATAGGGAAGAAGTGCACAACTTTTCCACTCTACCTAATTATATGGGAGAATACGAAAAAGGGTCTATAGTTTTCCACACTCCCACAATTCGAGGCAAGGGAGATGGGTCTTTAGGTAAAACTTCACATAACTTAGTAGAGCTCAAGAAGACCAAGGTACAATGTCTTTTGACCGTGAAAGAGTTACTACGATCCAAACCAGAATTATGGAACCAATTAGCAAGACAATTGAAATTAGAAAATAAGGAGACTAAAAGGGAAAACAACAAAATGGAAGTCCCGTCTACCATACAAATCCCTGTGGATAAAGTTGGAGAATTTAGTGAGGGAGATGAAGCAAATACATGCTTACCCATCATCTTTAATGGATACATGACTAAAGCCATTTTAGACTCGGAGCGGGTGTAGGCATAGCCACCAAAGAAATTTGAGAGAAATGGGGAAAACTAGCCCTACGACCAACATGCATGAAGCTTCAATTAGCAAATGGCCATGTGGAGAGACCCCTAGGAATATTGGAGAAGATCAAGTTGACTACTTGCGGAGTAGAATTCGAACACGCTCTAGTCGTATGTCAATTTGGAAAGGCAAATAATTACGAAATGATATTAGCACGACCTTTCATGAGACAACTCATGGTAGTACAAGATTGTGGAAGAGACGCATTATACCTACAACATCAGGGGACCACTACCAAGATAAATTTACATACATTTTCATATAGGGACATGCCCCCACTACAATGGAATCCCATACACAAGGAAGAGGATGATTTTATCAATTCATAGTGTAGGTTCAAGTGACCAATCATGGATGCACGAAGATGCTCAATTGTGGATGTGCAAGGAAGCAAAGCGAGAGGAGAAAGAAACTCAAATATGGCCTATTGGACATCAAAATTACAGACTCGTAGATGATCCTATGTATATGCCTCAAATTTTCCTGGATGAAGCATTCAAACCACATGGTTGGATGGAAATTTTAGCCACCTTAGATGTGTGCATAAATGAGGAGGTATTAACCATGAATGGATGTGTAGATGAAGAAGGTTATGATGTAAGTTTTTACATGGTAGTCCTTCAAGAAGTAGACAAGAGAATTGTTAGAAAGTGAATGGAGGCAGGAGTACAAAAGCATAGAAATGGAGCCAGATTTTGATTCGGAGGAACGATATTTAGAAGCAATCCGGGGCAAGAACGAAGATGAAACACCCAAGGTATTAGCAACAGAAGCAACTCAGACAAGACCAACAATGAGGAAACATTAGATAAGGCAGAACAACCCCCATATCTTTTTGAAGTCCCAGAGCACTTCAAAAGATATGAAGTCGAAGAGAGGAAGATAGCTATTCAAATGCCCAAAAGGGAGGCTAGAGAAGGAGAAGCTTATGATAACAGGGAACAAACTAAGAAAGTGATAGTGACTATGGAAGAAGGAGAATAAAGATGTACTTATATAGGAAAAGGCATGTCACTAGAAGAGGAAGAGGAACTGGTGACCCTAATAAGAGAATATCGAGATGTATTTGCATGGACTTACAAGGACCTCAAAGGTGTAGATCCATCCATATGTTCCCATAGAATCCCAATGACACCTGATGCAAAACCATCAAAGCAACGCCCTTATACTTATAATGATGTCTATTTGGTGAAAATTAAGCAGAAGATAGATAAATTGTTGGTAGCCAAATTCATTTATGAGATAGAACACACATATTGGGTGTCACCATTAGTGGTCGTACCCAAGAAAAATGGAAAATTAAGAGTGCGTATTAACCTAAAGAAAGTAAATGCAGCTACTATCTATGATAGCTATCCATTACCTATCACTGATCATCTCTTGGAAAGAGTTTTAGGTAAGGAAGTCTATAGATTCCTAGACAGATTCTCCAAGTACAAGCAAGTAGCTATCACTACGAAGGAGCAACGTAAGACAACATTTGCAACTGAATGGGGAGTCTACGCTTTTAAAGTGATGCCATTCGGACTCACCAATGCCCTTGCTACTTTCCAAAGGTTGATGTGTCATGTGCTTAAGGAATTCCTTAGGAAAAGTATGGAAGTATACGTAGATTACTTATGCACATACTCAAGTCAGAGAAACGAACACATTCCAAAGTTACGAAGGATATTTGAGAAGCTTTGGCAATATCGAGTGTGCATGAATCCTAAAAAATGTGTCTTCATGGTGAGACAAGGAAAGATCCTAGGACACATCGTATGTAAGAATGGAACTTCCACTAACGATGATAAGGTTAAGGTAATCCTAGAGCTTCCAAGACCAAAAAATGCTAAGGAAGTGCAAGCTTTTATGGGCCATTGTGGATACTATCGTAGATTCATCCACATGTACGCCATAATTGCCAAACTGTTATATGGATTATTAACCCAATTTACATGGACGGATGAATGCAAAAAAACGTTTAATGAATTGAAAAGAGGATTAAGTCCGGCTCCTATTTTGAAGATAGCCAACTAGAATAAACCATTTCATATCCATGTAGATGCCTCCAACTACTGTTCGACTCTCTTCTTTTGCTACTGTAATGCTCGCGTGAGTGCATGAGCTACGCAAGGTCATCCTCAACTCTAAAGGGCACACAGAGATCATGTTTCAGTTCTTCCTCCCGACCACGCCAAGCGTATCCTCTATTCTCTCAAGAGTCACACATTACTCTCTCTATCTACCCAAAATATATAAGTGCATCCCTATGATGCCATGTGGAAAAGTCCTTTCTATGACTTTAAAGTGATATGACATTTCCTTCCCCTTATTCCCCTGAACCCCATGTACTCTATGTACATGATCTTCTTTGTGTGTTGTTCCCCGTATCCTTCCCCTTAAGAAGTCTCATATGAGATCATCTCAAAGGTGGGAAACCGTTTAAATGGTGCCTACTATCTCCCATGTACACTCAACCTCCAAACTATGACTCCCATAATATATAACATCACCAAAATGACCTAAGTCCATATGATGTATCCTCTATGGAGTAATAATATGAAAAGCAAGTGCAATGTGTCAAGCTTATAGGCTTGACTATATAATAATGGAGATAATAAACCATAGAATCCTCTGAAATATAGAACAAAGTCCCATAAAAAATGGTTCCAAACCCATCTAAAACTAAATGATAGATTTCCCTCATACCACTCTAGGTCTCCCCAACCTTGAGTGTAACCACAAGTAATAGTTTAACTTAACTACCTTGTGAACTATGCAAATCCATCATCTAGCTCACGGTAGTAACATGCAATCTCTACATTTAACCAACCTAGAAGTCTGTGGTTTTTCATGCATTACCTTTGGACTAAGTTCTATTGGAAGAGCATCTATTGGCAGTTGTGCAAACTCTAATATTTCTCTTCCCTGTAGTTTGCCATATGAATGCAGAAAGCATTCCCTTTGAGATTCAGATAATCCCTAAGTACCCATCCTCCTAAGTGATGTTTACTCATCACACTCATGATGTAACACAAACTAAGAGTTTGGTACCCTAATAGGTTAGATATATCTCTATCTCCTATAAACTCTAAAGAGAAGAGTCATAACTCTACTCCCAGTCTAACTAATGTCAATAACTAGATCATCTCATCTAGTCAAAGGCCATCACTGGAGTAACATAATTGCTCCTCTCTAGAGTCTCCATGTGAGACTCAATCTAACCATCATGATTAACTGATCTCCCTCTTGTCTTTGATAGAAGAGTGCCACTTCTATCTAGACAACCCAAAATGAGAAAGTGAAACGCTCTCTCTCTATCTGTCTCTGTAATCTCCTCTAAGGAAAAGAGCTCTGGTAGTGGAATCTATTGAAAGAGATTATGTTGAATCCATTTGCTCTACTCATCCATGACTTAGAACAAAATATAAGTTCTCCATACTTCTCCTCCCAAAATAGCGGAGAATCATACTCCCATGTGAAGGAAAATTACATTGAAAAGTAGAGGAAATGAATTCCTTCTAAAATATAGAATAACAAATGTTTCCTAAACACCTCTTCTCTCTAAAGGAAAACATGCTCTATTCTTGTCCTATGAAGAAATCATGTTTTCCTTTCCTTCTTTCTCTCTCAAAGAGCAGGAGCTAAAGTGAGACCACTATGCTAAAGTGAGATTTCTCCTTGATCTCTAAGCTAATTCCCACTTTCTCCTTTCCTTAAAAGAGAAACCTATGAATTCATTTGCTCCTCTCTTCTATGACTGATGCATAATCCCTCATTACAAACATTACTATAAAAATGGAGAACAAATCTCCCGTAACTAATGAAGGTGTATGAAATGAAGAGTGGAGAAAATAAATTCCTAATAAGGGTCAAAGCCCTCTACTAAAATGGTCAGCAGTGATGTGACATGATACCGTAAACACATGTGTATCCATAGTAAAGAACTATCTCTGCTAGCCATACTCTGTGCATGGATCTATATAATCCAATCAATCTGATGGAATTATCCTTCCTGAAAAACTCAAAATGAGTATGTGATACCAATGGTGATAAAATTACCTATCACATTCTCTAATGAAAGAATAAATCTTCCCTAAACTATGAAGGATAACTCCCAGTCCTAAGAAGATGTCTAGTAAGAGCTCTCCTCTGATCTAGTGAGACATGACACCATGAATGATGAGTCCTTTTCTCCCTGGCCATAGAAGAAGAGTGCTCAAAGGGAAATCGTTTCCACCGTCCCATACCAGTGGAACCTTCTTCCAATTCATGGTGTCATAACTACACTAAACCGAATATATATTCCATATATATGTTATGGAGTATATAGGTGGACTCTTATGAATCCCATATCCTAAAATCATGTTAGTGGACGCAAATGAGTCCCATGTCCTCGAACGAGTTAGTTTGGTTCTAGTCAATATGTCACAATGGATATCCCTTTCTGTTCCAAACCAACTTGTTCCTAGGTACAAAGACTAGGCCTCTTTGTAGATCCCAACATACATATGTATATTGGGTGCCCCAACTATTTCTTACTAACTAGGGATATATGCTCTAAGTCATAGAGATAGTGCCATACCTGTGGCCTTCCTAACCATCGCTCGAATCATATAAGCACCCGTCGATGGTGTCTCATGAAACCCATCTCTGTGATCCCATCTAATTAATTTCCTTAGTAGTGTAGCAGAAATGCTTCACTACTTGGTCAAGCGATGTGCATGAGTGAAACTAGTCACTTATTGGGTATTCCTAATAATACCTCATAGTCTCCTAATCATACTGTGAGACTCTTGTGAAGATAAGTAAATCTTCACTTGTTTGGAGAGTATCATGTATGTATCTCCCGTACCTATATGCAACTTCCTAAAACCTATAAGATTGCTTGTGCACATTACTAATGGTGAAGGTGTAGCTCCTTCCCTTAGCAATCCTAGTATGGTCTAAATCCATAAGGATTATGTGTTAGGATCCTCTTATTACTGCAGTTGCCTTATGTATACTACTAAGATGGTCCTAAGTCCATCAAATACATGCTTACAAGCATGCCTAGGTCTTATTGATGTTTGCAGAAAGGCATGTTACCATGCCATAACATTCTTACCTAAAGGCAAGTGCGTATATAACGCCATGCGGTAGGAAAAATTTCAACAACATTTCCACAGGAAATGGAATCCAAAAAAAAAATTTAACCCTAAGCTCAGTGGCATACAAGCCACCCAACAACATAGGGCTTGACAGGCCCATGGCATGCACGCCATAAACTCATATATGGACTCCATAACCTGCAAAAACATAAAAACAAATGCTAGCAACAATTCTCTTTGTTGCATAGCCATGTAGTGCCTGCAATCATCTTTCCTGCAAACAATCAAAAGTGGACTTCTTGCATGTTGATCCATACTTTTAGAATTTAAACAATGATCAACATTAGATGTATGCAATCCAATATATGCATGTACATACAAAACATGCCATAAAATAAAGTAAGATGCCTGAACGCATAAAGCATACGTCCCTGAATGATTTGGTATTGGAATTGCATGCATCCAATCCTTCTCAATGATCTTCAAGACCTCTGCACCTTTCTCCTTAGATCCTAATACAAACTTTGAAGTGTCCGAAAACATCGGATCACTCCCCAAAACATAAAGCATGGTCAGATGATTACTAAAATAATGCAATTTTATCCCAAAAATGCATTTGTAATCCCTCCTTAGACCTGAAAAAACCACTTTAGGACCTCCAAATGATTAAAAACTGATGTATGTATCATGTGAAAATAACTCGAAGTGAAATTACTTCAATCACCTTCCCAGTTTGTAAAATATGGCTCCCCGAAGGTAGTTGCCAAAAATTGTTCAGACTTTGAAGACCTGTACAGACCTGTAAAAATAATTATTTTCCAAAATTTCTTTTGATAAAATGAAATTAGATCTTGTGCTCTTCGAAATGAGCCATAGCACATCCAATTTGGAGTTTTCTAGCCTAAGTTATGGCTTTTCCAAGCGGGACATGCCAAACTAGTGGACTGTTGAAGGGGCTGGAAAAAGTGTGAAAATGTGATTTTTGGGGTGCCCAAAAGCATTCTTCCATCAAGAAAATCTTAAAATTCTCTCCATAACCTCAAAGAGTGCTATATGAAGATGCTTGGGCCTATTTTCACCTTTCCAAATCCTCCCTTAGTGCATGAGAATTTGCTCCCCAAAAGAGGCCTAAATCAAGATTTTTAATTTCATGTCAAAACTTAAATGGGAGCTTTTGGCAAGTTTCTAATCCACTCTAAATGTGAATTTTTCTTAGATTTTCTCAATTTCCATGGTATTACATATACCACACTTCATGTATGCATGCATTAATCCATGGGAAACCTCTTAAATGGTCTCTTTTCTTACTCCCAAAAGTGGAGTTTGGCAAAAGTTAACATTTCAAATTTTTTTCAAAAAGTGTGGAAAGGGGTTTTTTGAGGAAGTAGAATTCCTCCTTAACTTATTATTTTTATGAATCTAATGATTTGCCTATGAATTCCATACAACATACTCTCAGTATATATACTTTTTCCCATCCATTCGTAGCTAATACACCTGTTTTTCCCTCGTCCAAAATGGGAATTTCTTAGATTCAGGTGCTGAATTTTTTTCTCAAACAGTGATGGAATGGGGTCTTGTGGAGCTTCAAACTCCCATCATACTGAGGTATATTTTGTATTTCTTAATCTTATATGGAATTCAATACACTAGACTATAGATGTGCATGATTTTTCCTACCCAACTAAGAAAAATCCCACTTCATTTCCCTTTCCCAAAATGGCTATTTATCCAAAACAACACTTGAAATTTATGTGAAAATCATGAAAGGAAGCTATTTTGGAGGTGCTTACAACTTATGATTTCTTGCAATTTGAGAGAATCCTTGAATCTAGATAGGAGTACATATTTCATACTCCCCATACATGATTTTCCTTAAAGGGCTTGGCCCTCAACCCTTCTACTCTCCTTTCAAAACAGAATCTTTTGAAAGATTTCACTTATAGTTCTAACTTCTTAATGGAAATTATAAAATTTCCATTTAAAGAGAAGCCCTTTACTTCTCCTCTTCTACAAATTTCCTAGAGTATGTAACTAATCATGGGAATATGAATCCCATGTTTGTTCAAATTAGGTACTTTCTTCAAAAAATCCCTCTCGAAGTCTTCAACTTCCCTCTCCAAAAATGGATATTTTTATTAGCCATGGGAATATATACCCATGCTTCACCAAACTAAGAATCATCTCAATAAATCTTTCAGGAACACTTCTTTTCCTATTCCCGAAATTAAAGGTTTTTTTTAGAAATGTAAATGCTTTATGCCTGTGTATTAGCTACCCTTTTGCTTCATAGCATGAATCTTCAACGAGGAGGAGGACTCACTAGCTCATCTCTCAATCTGTATTGACATAACCTCGCCAAGCATCTGATGTGCTCTGTAGTTAGTTCATCGCTTTTTCATCGATGAGGTCGTGAGTCCAAAAGATAGCTCGGGGATGGAGTTCCTCGTACATAGCAAAAATGCTAATATGTTGTGGCCTTGAGATTTACTCACCCAAACGATATGGCAACCTGGTTAGCTGTTGAACCTCTCATAGTATTGGCAAAAGTTTGAATCCTGCATCATGCAGCTCTGCATGCATGTCCCAAGTGGCGCTCTGATAGCAATGTTAGAATCTCTTCTTTTGCTACTGTAATGCTCGTGTGAGCGCATGAGCTACACAAGGTCATCCTCAACTCTCCAAGGCACACAGAGATCATGTTTCAGTTCTTCCCCCGACCACGCCGAGCATATCCTCTATTCTCTCAAGAGTCACACATTACTCTCTCTATCTACCCAAAATATATAAGTGCATCCCTATGATGCCATGTGGAAAAGTCCTTTCTATGAATTTAAAGTGATATGACAACTACGCAATAGGATGCATCCTAGCTCAACCTGCAGATGAAGGAAAATTAGACCACCCTATTGCATATTCGAGCAGACAACTAAACCAAGCGGAAAGAAACTATACGACTATGGAATGAGAAGGTTTAGGAATGGTGTATGCAGCCAAGAAATTTAGACACTACCTTCTAGCTAACAAGTTCAAGTTCTTTATCGACCATCAGGCTTATTGTACCTAATCAATAAGCCCTGTAACACAGGAAGACTAGTGAGCTGGTTTCTGTTATTGATGGAGTTTGATTTTGAAGTAGTGGTCAAAAAAGGAAATACTCACATGAGAGTCGATCATCTGTGTAGGTTAACACATGGAGAACCACCCAACAGGATGACCTACTAGATACTTACTTGTTTAACTTAGAAGTATGTCCGAAGTGGGCAGAAAAGTTGATTCCTATACTTTCCCATGGACCACATCATAAAATCAAGAAGGATGCTAGGAAAGGATTTCTGCAATCACATAATTTGCACATTATGGCAGGAAGTGTGTACTATAAAGAACCCAACGGTGTATTGTGAAGGTGTGTGGAAGAGGCTGAACAGAAGAACTTAATTGAGCAAGCTCATGTAAATCGATGGAGAATGCACAAAGGATCTCATGGAACACTTGGCTAGATATGCCAAAAGAGTTCATGGGTACCTTGGCAGTTGCCTAGAATGCCAAGAAAGTACTCCAGAATACCACACATCATTACAATTCTCTACAATAGCACCATACTGGAGTAGAACATTGGTTAAGTTTTTGAAAACATGCAAGCATGAGAAAGGAGAAAGTCTAGCTAGAAAGTGATCCCTCGCATACGCATACGCATACGCATACGCATACGCATACGCATACGCATACGCATACGCATACGCATACGCATACGCATATGCGTACGCATACGCGTACGCATACACATACGCATACGCGTACACAGTGAAATCAAGGACAAAGATGAAATCATTGAAAAACTAAAGGCACAAATAGCACAGCAAGTTACAGCGAGGACACTAGTAGTTCCAAGCTCCCAAGCGGCTACTATGGAAACTGAGGTATGTCCTCTTTCTCCCCCCATGCATCATTCACCTAGAAGGGAGGAAGCATAGCCGAGCACTGAACGACATAATCGGGCTATTACAGAACTAAGCCAACAGGAGAGGGCACTAGTGGTGTCTCAGCTTATAGAGCAATTTGAAGATCAAGTGGTGAAAGTCATGAAAGAAGCGAAGATTGAAAGAAAAAGCTTGGAACAAATTTTGAAGCCATTTAATATACCTTATGGATTGCTAAAAGAGGAGACTCAACAATATATCAAGAAAGCTACAAAGAAAGAACCTGATCATGCTCTGTAGTTCAACATGAACACGTTTACATATACGCAAGAAGAATTTGACAAAGCAGATCCTGTGTGGAGGCGGAAGTTCTTAGAGAAGAATCCAACCTTGAGGGTGCACTGGGAGCCAGCACCATATGTATTGCAAATCAATCCATCTTTTAGCCCAGTCCCTCGGAGACGAACCTGGACGCAATTTTGGGAAGCACAGCGCCAGGGTATTGTAAATAATCAATGGCTAAACTATCCACTACTACCGAGTCCGCCTCACAACTATCTATCGACTAAAGAATATATGGTATGGACAATCGAATTTTGGTTATCAAGATACACAAAAGTGCCAGATTTAGCCATCAAGATTACCAATAAAATATTAAGTATGCTCTTTACAGTTTTGAAGGTATTCCAACATGCATAGTATACCTTTTTGAATTTTATCGATATTAATCAGGGTCCGGATGCAATCATTTTTTATTTATCTACTACTCCAAGTCGACTAACCATTATGGTGACATACTCGAGATTAATGTTTCTACCGAGTCCATATATGCAGACATATGAAGAAGCTTTCTTTACAGGATTTTTTGAAATGAACTCGGAGATTTTTGTAAAAATAGCTTCCAATTTAAATGCAAGACTAGTGGCCTACGAGCTTAGTTTCTTTGCAGATCATAGGCAGGCACCAGATGATGGAATCAAGTTAGCTCAGTGGAAAGAGCTCATGGTATGCGAAGCAAATTCACTAAATCACAGAGAGCAAAAGGTAATACAAACTTACTCACGTCGCCACAAAAAGCCTGTCAGGGATGACAGAGTTCAAGAGGAGGGACGTATGGAGGGAGAATCAAGCAAAAAGAGAAGAAGAAGAATATCAAATAATAAAATAGCTCACTAAGAAAGAACCACCCTCTGCCCAAAGCCCCACAGGGGCACCCATCAAGCTACAACACCAAAGGACCAGGTCCCGAAGAGTGGAAACAAAGAATTCCAACAACCAGGATCTTTCAAGGGGAGGTTGCACACCACTTCCTCATCCACTAGGTGTGTGCAGTGGAAAGAAGTAAACATGCTACAACAATACAATAGGATCATATTTGTGAAGAGCTTCAAATTAGGTGAGAAAAGTAGGTTGATTCCACGTAAATTTGCATGATTTTTTTTTCTTATGTTCTTTTTTCTTTTACTTTCTAATAGATTTATAAGTTTTCTTGTTGAATACTTTGAATTGGGCTCCAAACGGCTCAACAACCACCTAGGGACTTGCAAGAGAGAAAAATAAATGAAGTTTCATATTTCTATATGATCACTATGAACATTGATGGGGACCAATGTTAACTACATTTCATGGCAATAGAGTCCAAAAATGTGCAAGAACTCATTAAATTAGTGGAAGGGTGGATGGCCCTGATCTAGGAAATGATTGAGTTGAGAATCAACTAGGCCTAACTTAAAAGATATCTACATGCAATAAGATCATTAATAATGAATGTGGAGCTATTTTCTTATCATGAATTATAAGGTTCCATGCTTACTAAATCTCAACAAGAAATAATCAAAGAAGACTTCGTTCATTTTTTAAACTCATATTTCAACTATATATTTGTACATACATACCTTTTAAGTTGTTTTGAAGGTTGAACACACAACCCTGGTCAATCCACTAAATGTGATAACCATGTTGTACCTCGAGATTTGATGTGGTTAGCTTGTAATTTATACAAAATCATATTGTGTAATGGATACTAGGAAATTTCCCCTTATTGACACCCATCCCCCAAAAATGTAACTTCATCTCAAAGTGCCATTTTTACCATTTGTCTTTTTTCCTAAATTTTGTGGTTGAATTGAGTGGATAATTGGAAGTCCAAATCCTATACACCTGTAAAAGAACAAACATGTATAGATTTAAATAGCTAAGAATTATTGTCGTATCTCATATTATTTCAAAAGAATTTCTCTTTTCCATTACGATATCATTATTCTATCCCAAAATAAGAAGTTTCACATTGTATGAATGTTTCTATGAGAAATAATTTAGACTCTCTAGTTTCCTCTTTGAAAAAATTTTAAGACAAATTAAAATAGGAAATCAGCTATACTTAACATAATGGGATGCTTAAATGCAAAAATAGAACACCTAAAATGAGAAAATAGAATATCATAAGCGGATGAAAAGATTGGAAATAAGCATAAATCATTCCTTTCGAGCACATTGCACTTCTTTTCTTCCTCTAGAACATCACAAAACTAGGCTTGTTATTGTTATCCCAACATAAGATAGTCTATGTATTCCACATAAAGAGCTACATCTATAGTACAACACACAACACTAATAGTGGTCTATAAACAAGAAAACCTCAGTGTTGTGTGTGTCTCTCCACCCATTCTTTATCTTCTTGCCACCACATCATAAAGCCTTTAGAGTGCCCTAGTGTGACATATGGCCATCCTGCACACTCACTTTGCTTACGAAGGTGAGAACCTTAGGATAATCCTCCAAGCTAGAAGCCTCGGAATCTTAGCATTGCTACATACACAAAAAATTCTAACCTTTGTAACTCTAATGTCCAATACTATCTCCCTCTTCTATAGATCACTTCCATGAATGATATGATGTAAAATATGTATGAATGAGAGCTTCTACCTCTCATCCAGTATATGTAAACAGAAATCCTCTCCATGATACTCAATACTCATGGATGCCATGATTTCCCAATTGTTTGTATCTTCGATCGGGTACCCTCTCCAGACAGTGATCTTATGTTCTCATGCTCCTACAGAGAAAAAATACAATCTATTATATTATCTTCTCTTGATATTTACAATCTAACTTTACTAAGATGAAAGACTAGATGAATTTTGCAATTCTAAAGAAGCTCAAAAAGGTACGCAACATCTCTAAAGTTTCTATTTATCTTCCATGGTCCAAAAAAACTTCATGAAATCTTAGCATACTTTCTTGTGGATAATGAAGTAGATCTATCTAGAAATGGAAAAATTTCTATATATCCTTCTTCAAAGACCAAGTAACAAAAATATGCGACTAGCAAACCACCATTTCTTGAGACCTATGCATAAATCAAGCATAAAATAGCTTGTTGACGGTAGAAAGATTTATCCAAAGAAAGAGAAAGAGTAGAGTATTATATTTGACTGCATCTACATTGTTAAGATATCATTTGAGTATTACATTTGACATGATTTAGTGCATTGTTTATGGTAAAAATAGCCAGTTATGTTTATGGAATACTTAAAAATATTTTTACCCTTAGTATACATCAATCTCAAAAACCTTGAACAACATTTATGAGTGTACAAGAAAATTCCTTGTCTAGTATTTGTTATGAATGTACAATTCTTAGGATTGATGCACCCAAATCTCTTAAAAAATGAATGGGGAAAAATGTATCTTTCGTTTTTTATGATATTTTATTGAGATTGTTTATAGAAAAAATAGGTATATTTGAGGATAAAGAAAAAAAAAGTTGAAGAATAAATTTCTTTTGTACAAAGTATCAACAATTCTTTTCTAAGTTCACCCGATGGGGAAGATATATTGATATCGTTGTGGGACGAAGATGATGGAAGATCCTTTCAAAAATCTATATTTTTTTGAATTTTTTATGTTCAATCCAAATTGAGCATTGGTGACAAGAATATGTTCATCAAGCTAAAAAGACATTATTTCTTGCACAAGTACTAGGATCCATGGATCAATAAGAGTTTCATACTTTGGATTTATCTATGGAATTCAATATGGAACATAAGATCTGTGCTTCAAATCATTTTGACATATCTTACAATTGAAAAGTTTATTCCACACCACAATATGTAAGAAAAAGACAATGGAAAGATGTTGAGATATCATTGTAAAGTAATAAATATTTGTTATTCTACCCTAGATAACAATAGAGGTGAGAAATTAGTAGATTTTGGCAACAAGACTTCATTTACATTTTTATTGTGTATTTTTAAAGTTTGATTATATCAATCGATGTAGACTTGTAGGAATAATCTAATTAGATTAGGTTATATCAATCGATGTAGACTTGTAGGAATAATCTAATTATATTAGGTAATAAATTTAGAGTCAAACCAAGTCAAATTAAGTCAAAGAATTTGTCGAAAATGGAAATTTTGGGCATAAGAAATTGATCATATTCGTGAAGTAATCATAGAATGAAATCCAACCATATATAACACTTTAATATCAACCACCATTTTACCATTCAAAATTCAAACCTTAATTGTAATCAAACTTTCTAAAAATTCAACAACAGTAAAAAATCTTCGTGTGCAAGGCCATGCCATCTAAACTCTGTAAAAGCTACCCCCGCGTTGTGGGATTCGGGGGATCCCGTGGGCACTAGTCCCCTTCTCTTGTACTTTTCTTTTAATTAATTCAAGTTTAGGAGAGTAGGCTAAGGCCAAACTTCCTTTATATATATATATATATATATATATATATATATATATATATATATATATATATATATATAAAATCTTCGATGGTTAAGATTGAAAATTGAGGCTGGGTTCAAATTTGGCGGTATGGAACACTTTTAAATTTTTGATGTCCTCAGTCACCTATTCACATAGAGCAGTAGATATTCTGAAAAATAAAGTGCTTAATGTTTTTCTGTTGGGTGAATGGGTGGTTTGATCAATAAACATCAATTGCCAGTTTGGCACACTTCTGTTCCGAAGGGTTGAGGTCGTCGTAAACTTTGTGGGTGCGGAACAAGTAAAAATAAAATTTTTCTTCTCTAATTATATTTATATGTGTGGATGGTAGAAATGTGCCGCCACTTTGTATGAACCCACTATGTGATAAAGAGATATCCAAGGATCCTTATAATATCCGCCTTCTTTTAGATATATCATACTGAGATTAACTATGTCATCTCATTAAGGTCCCACATTCTCTACCATGAAAAACTAAAACAGCAGAGTAGAAAAAGTCTACACACAAAAACTAAATTAGCTTTCTCAAGGACTCGATGTTTTTTTAATATTTTTTTAAAAGGGGGTTTGGCAGGTGCCTCCTCCTTTCACTTTAATTTTGAAAGTACAATTGTACAAGTGAATGGACATAGTACTTGTAGGACCTCCCCTATCTCATACACTCCCTTGACTTTAACTTTGAAAGTACAGTTGTACAGGTGAATAGACATAGTACTCACAAGACGTCTCCTATCCCACAAAGAAGGGACTAGACTAAATTACAAATGATTTAAATGGCTGTAGTTGAAAGTACAATTGTACAGGTGAATGGACATAGAACTCGCAGGACCTCCCCTATCTCACAAACTCCCTCGACTTTAACTTTGAAAGTACAACTGTACAGGTGAATATACATAATACTCACAAGACCTCCCCTATCCCACAAACGAGGGACTAGAATCAATTACAATTGAGTTAATTGGCTAGAGCCATTTACGTATCAAACATGGACTTGAACTCTCGACCTTCGCCTCAAAAGGCCAAAGGATTACCAAGCAATCTACGGGACATGTACCATCAAAAACTAAAATAACGATGTAAGAACAGTCTGCACACCAAAAATAAAGTAGCTTTCTAAGAAAAATGGTCATTCCATCATGCTATATAAATACATACTCTTCATATAATTTTTAACCACACTTATCACATTACATTTACCTCATATGAGTGAGAAAATATGTCTTGCTCTCTCTTTCAAGGAGGTCCATGCAAGAGAAGGAGGTGTGTGCTTACACTCTCGAAAGTCATGGAGATCTTGGAGGAATTTCTTGGGAATTTGAAGAAGAAGAAGGTTCGAAGCAATCCTTTTGTTAAAGTAGATGCCCTATATTTGTTTTCATAATTTGTACGAAGCTCAAAGTACCATATTTTTAATAGACATGAAAATTGATTGAGAAAGATTATGATTTTAGGAATGAGAAAGAGGTCGAAACCTCACATATCTAATCTTCTTATAAAACAAATACATGGAACCTTCTCTCACATAATGTTTTCCATGTATTTCCCCTTGTGAACTTTCAATCAAGGTAATGAGAAATGTTCTCTATCACTCTACTTGATCCAACAATAGAAGATCTTGCAAAGTTTTAGAACTTCAAACTAGTAAAAAGAGAATTAGGGTTTTGGCATGATTATATGGATTAGGAAATGATGAACATCTTGAAGGAAAACACATATACAAACAACACATATCTTATTGTGTATAGAATTCTAGAAAAGTATCAATCTTTAGAAGCTCTGCATCGAAAGAATAACATAAGAGATGAAAAACAAAGCAAGATGTTCTAACTCTGCGCTTGTTGATGGATATCTATACCTGTATACTAACTCTTTTTTTCCACAAACGACTTAAAATTGTAGAAAATAATGTAACTTGGAAGGAGGTTCTATTGTGAAACATTCATGGCGATGTTCATCTTCAACGTTGAGATGCAAACTAGTTTAGGTTACGATCCATGAGTTCCCAAAGATGGGTGTCCATGAGTTCCCCAAGATGGGTGCCTCTACCTTAAGAGGTTGGGTTTGTGTCTTTCCAATTCACTATACTTTAAAAAAAAATAGAAAAAAAACTTAGTATTGGGCTTTCCATTGCGCAAAGTAAGCCGAAAAAAGCTCATCAGACTCGAAAGCTTGGAACTTCTAGAAAGATTCATTCCTCATACTGGAAAAATCATCAATGAAAGTCATGAAGTAAAGATAGTTTCCAAAAGAAGGTGTCTGCATAGGACCACAGACATCACTATGTACAAGCTGCAATTTCTAAGTAGCCCGAACTGAACCATCTTTTGGAAAGGATGAACGTTGCATTTTGCCCAAAATACAGCCTTCACAAACATGTTTTCCAGGTGCCTCAAGTTTGGGCAACGAGGACACCATTTCAGATTTCTGCAGGCGTAGCAAACTAGCAAAATTCAGATGACCAAAGTGTGCATGCCAAAGCTTTGCATCTGACATAGCCTGAGAATCATTTACTACACATGCCAAATCATTTACAGATATTTCATAGTCTATGAGCTTATACAGCCCACGACATAAAATGCCAGAAGCAATAATCACATCGCCATTTGACAGATCATGAACTGTACACCTGTCATCAACAAATTTCACAACCAAGACAATCTTGGCTAATGCAGAAACTGATAGGAGGTTCTTTTTGATCCCTGGCACAAATAAAGCATCTGAAAAAGTGAAAGTACTACCATCAGCAATAGTCAAAATGATCTTACCAACTCCCATAACAGGATAAGAGTTGTTGGTGCATGTAACAGTATTCCCTGTAGGGGCAGGCTCGAGTGAAGAGAAGAAACTGCGCTGCGAGGTAATATGTTTGGTCACCCCACTGTCAAAATACCAAACATCCGAGTCTACTACAGACATGCACTACTCATGAGAAGATGGGTCAAAAACTGCAGACAGTAGTAAACGCCCATTCTTCTTCCTGCACAAGATTTGCAGACTCTGTTTTTGGTGTAGAGGCCTCTGCAACAACCATTCCAGCCTCTTTCTTCTTTGCCTCTTTAGTAGCCAGTTTTGGACAGTTCTCTATGATATGATCATTCCCTTTACAGTACTTACAAAACAATTTCTGCTTTTCTGATTTTTTCTCATCTTTATCTTCCTTCTTCGAATATGCAGAATTAGCAGATTTCTCCTTACTAGTTGAAGAGCTCCATTTTCCTTTGCCCTTCTGATTAGCCAGGAAAGCTTGATCTGCAACTCGCATAATGGACCTGTTTTGCGTGGACTGATCTTCTTGCAACAGAACAGAGACTAACTCCTCAAATGATAAGGCATTTGGATTGCCTTTCATCATCAACTGAAGAGTAGAAGCAAAACTCTGATATGAATCAGGAAGACCATTCAGAATGGTCTGCACAAGTGAGCTATCTCGTATAACCTCATCAGCAGAAATCAACCGCTCCTTCAAGTCTTTGATCTTTGTTAGGAAACTGTCCATAGAATCACCTTCATTCATGTGCTCACTCTCCAATTGTTTTCGGAGGTAAGCAACACGAGCCTCATTCCTAGCTTGGTACAATGTGGTAAGTGTATCCCAAGCATCCTTAGCTGTTCTGCAAGAGCGAATGTGATACGTTTGACAGACAAAGCTATCAATGCATGTGTCTGGGCATCTCTGCCATCCCATCAAATATGCTCTGCAGTAGGTGCAGCAGAAACCGTAGCACGAATAGGAATATATAGAATATCATCATCCTTGACACCTTCTACATCAGCTTCAGTACCTGCAGTTGTAACAGTTGCAGGTGTGATAGGACGTTTTTCGACACCCTGTACAATGTTCCACAGTCCTTTTGCAACCAACACATGTCGCATCATATAAGCCCATAACAGGTAGTTGGTACCATCCAACTTATCCTCAACAACCAACATACGGAATACATCACTACTTTAAGCCATGGCCGGTGACTAAAATACCTTGATGCAGAAAATTGGCTATATCTCAAAAAGTTGAACAGAACTGCCCAGATGAATTACACTATACTTGTAGCAGACTTCAAGATGCTTATACTAGTGAACAGAAACTAGTATATACCTTTGGCACAAAAAGACAAAATAGCCTGCACAAGCATTGCGATAGTGCATTCGGAGGAGTATCGACGGTGCCCTAGATGAAGCGATGACCTGCTCTGATACCAATTGTTAGAGTTAGACGTCTGTGAAAGTACGCGAACAACACAAGGAAGAAGAAGAAGCTTGGAGCACAACACACAATACTGAATGTATTACTAGAGAATGTACAAAGATGAGTAGCCCATTAGGGCAATAGGCATATATACAAGCTGGGGGAAAAAAACCTCCTAAAGAGGGAAAAAAGTGCCCCGATGGTCCTAGAGTGTTCACACACATCACTACCTAAATATATCAACACCTTTTTGGCTTACAAATGCATCTGCTACTTTTATGGTGTTAATGAATGATAGTATGCGTCCATTCAATGAAAAATCTATTGTAGATTTTGTGGATGATTCATTATTGTCGATTATATTTTTAAATGAATCTGAAACTTATCTTAGAATGATTGTAAATAAGTTGAAAGAAAACCAATTATATGTAAATCTAGATAAAACTGATTTTATTTTGCAAAATATAGAATATTTAGATAAAACTCATTTTATTTTATGAAAGGTAGAATATGTAGGTCTAGACGAATCCCAAGAGGTTTCAATCATTCTAGAATAGGCAACACCTTTGGATGAGGGGTACTTTGTTCATTCATAGGAGTTTCTTATTTTTATCATAAATATATTTCATCATATTCATTAGTAGCATAAACCATGATAAATTTGCTTTAAGGAAAAGTTCAAGTTGCATGGAAGCAAGAGTAGAAGAAGATTTTTGAGACTTTGAAACAATCTACCTTAGAAGCTCCAACACTCAAAGTGATGGATCAACAAAAGCCATTTGAGTTGAAGATAGATGGTAATGGCATAAACATAGGGACTCATTAGGGAAAAAAACATCTGAGAAGGGGTTGTTTGCGAATGATGGATTAGGAAAATCAATAAATAGGCTCTTTCCATGTGTACAAAAATGTAATATTCCTGTCACTTTAAATCTCTGTAGCTTTGGTCCATCCAAGCTTTTCGTTAGCATATCTGCAATCTGAACCATACAAAGCTCTCTTGAGCTTACATACATATTTTGAATACCTTTTATCTCTGAACCCTTGTGGTTGCTCCATGAAAACATCATCTGAAATATAACCATTAAGAAAAGCATTCTTCACATCTAATTGACATAATCTCCATCCTTTACATGCAGCAATGGCTATGAGTGTCCTGATGGTTGTCATCTTTGCCATCCTCTGAGCATCTTGAAGAAGATTAGATTGACTTGTCTTTATATAAGCTTACATGTCTATGAGAAAGAATAAAGCACCTGGAGATTTTCTCGATAATCCTATCATAGCTAGGATGTGTGGAATATAGATATAAATCACCTCAGAAGGTGCCAACTTAGTAGAATTGAGCTTTCAATTATTAGAAGAAAAATCTACCAAAGGAAGGAAATTATCCTCTGTACTTTTTTCATTCATAAGATTTTCTTATTTTTATAAAAAAAATTTCATGTTATTCATTAGTAATATCATCCATGACAAGTATGCTTCAAGGAAAAGTTCTATTTGCATGGGAGAAAGAATAGAAGAAGAGTCTTAAAACTTTGAAACAAGCTATCTTAGAAGCTCCAACACTCAACATGGTGGATCCATAAAAGCCACTTGAGTTGGGGAGAGATGCTAATGGCATAACCATATATACTATTCTCACTCAATATGATAGGCCCATAGGTTTTGAAAATAAGAAATTAAGTAATACACAATCATATAGGCTAGTCTCTCTAGCTCAAAAGGCTTCTATAAATCTACTAGAGCATTTGAAGCCACTTGTTTCAATGCATCAATAGATTTTTTTTCTTGTAAACTTTAACATATTGCCAAATCATTCAAAGAAAGAACAATATTAAATCTGAATTTCATTCAATTTTTCAACAAATTCTAGGTTTCAAAACTTTTATGAGCACTAGGACTGTCTGTTGTTCTTATTTGCTAGATAGTCTATAAATATTTTTAGTTTTAGCACACATTCTATTTCCTTGTTGTGATGTATTTGTTTCCTCTTCATACTTATTCTATTCAAGGTTGAATACTTGAGAAGTACAAGGCTTGACAACTATTTTTGTCTACACTGTATCTAGTCTTAAATTTTGATAATTTGATTGTGAATGTCCATTGGTACTTTGGATATATATAGAGAAATTTTATGGAAAAATACTTAAGTAGAAATATATTGCTCCTGATTTCGATATTTGGGAGTTTTTGGCATACATTGGTGTCTTAAAACCTATTTTTCACTTTGTTAATGTATCGTGTTATTATTGAGCAATCTAGTAAGCTTGCATTTTTCCTTCTAACCATTGAGGTTATCTAAGTGTTAAAATGACCTCCTAGAGTGAAAGCTTAGACTTGCATAAGCAAGGTTAATCAACCTCATAGGGTTTCTACTCAAGTACTTAGTGTACAAAACTTATCTTCTTTAGAACCTAATTTCTAGTCTATCCTTCAAGTCTCTCGAGTTCAATGGGAGATAGATACTACTCAAATACCCTCAAGATATTTTATCTTCATGAATGGATTTTCAAAAGATCCAACTATCCATTACTGTGTCTTGATGAATGGCTTGTCAAAAGCTCCAACTATCCATTTTTTATTTTATGCTCAAGAACCTTTTGATAGCAAATTATCTATGGGATATTGTTGATACTCAAGGTCAAGAAAAAGGTGTGGGAACACATCAAAGAAGAGGACACACAAGAAAAAGGGAGCATAAAGGTAGCTCCAAAGAGTACATGTCAAATTTTCAAAAGAAATCCCTATGAAAACAGTGATAAAAACCATTGTAAATATCATTTCACATTTTTGCAACTCCATTTTGTTGAAGCCGAGGAGTCCTCAAGCTTGAGGAGTATTAGAAGTAGCTACCTACCAATTTTCATAATTTTTAGACTCCATTTGAGCCCCCAATAAGCTCTGGAACCTAATTTTTAATTAGACCGGACACTAGGTATGGATAGGACCAAAACTAGTCAAAAAACTATAAAAAGAGCTAGAGAGCTCATTTTTGAGGCTGGATGGTTAGAGATTGAAGCTTTTTAAGAGAGTTCTTTTGTAATAGAAAGCTTTCCATTGATCCTCTCTTTGTTCTTACCTTGTGTGCACATGTGTGTGTATGTGTGTGCATCTTGTATGCTTCTAACTCACGCACTTGTGCCTTCACTTGCTCACAGTCTTCATACCAATCCTCACGTCTCTGTGGATTGACATTTATGAGGTGGATGTCCTCATGTTGGTACTAACCATTGTGCTATACTAACACCAAATTTGGCACCATTGCTGGGGAGAGAGCTTTCAAGACCAGTGTTGGGATCGTAAGATGTAGAGTAGCGATGTTGGAAGGTAAAAAATAGTAATTTTTTGTTCAGTTTCTAATTTTTTTCTCCACCTTCATCATCATCATCATAATCATTATCACCATCTTCTCCATCTTCATCTTTGCAAATTTTTTTTTATTTTTTATTGTACATTCACCTCGTTTTTCATTTGTGGCCACGATCCATTAGGGGAAAAATGAACCCTGGCCTTTTAGATTAGAGGGTGATTAGTGATGGACCAATGAGAGGAGGGTGGTGGACATAGTCTAGTCCCTTAATCAACTAGGCTAGGTATAGGCTTCCCTTGGTTTGGGCCAATCAAAACCACCTAAACATATTAAAATTTGTGGTTTTGTCCTTCAAGTAGTTTTTGAAAGACATAAGATTCAAATAGAACCCTTGGATTCCCCTTAAAATCAATGATTAGGATCATTTCTTGAGAAATGGGTTGCTTTAAATTATAGCCTATAGATCTTGTTCACATCTAAAGGCTATGGTTGCAAGTTGAAGAATAAAAGGCACCTAAAATATGGGCCATTGGATTTGGAAAGAATCTAATGGATTTGATTTGATCCTTACATGGATCACTACATCATCAATCTCCACCCTCTAAAATTCCTTCCATCCAACGGTTGAAAACCTATGCACGCCACGAAGTTCCTTGCATGAAAGTTCGGATGTTTGTCCTTTAGTGAGAGTCATTGTAGCTATTCTGTCATTTAATGCCAGAGCATTGGGTTTCAATCTCTACCATACAAACTAAATGAGATCCAACGATAGAAATTCCATGCAAATTTGATATTTTATTCTCTCTCCTCCCACAACTGCAGCTATTTTGTCTTTTATTGACAGAGCGTGTGCTTTTTTTTACTTTTGGTTCCCAAATATTCCCTTTGATCATGGCCATCCAACCAACAAATCTAAGGGCTAGAAAATCACACGAATCCCCTAGTGGATTTTATTCTTTATTTTAATATACAATACCACTGGTGAATTTTCCTAGCCTCTTAATCCACCTAATTAGCCATTTTAATTCCTCAAAATTAGGAATCCTTACAAGGCCCATGCAAGGTTCACCTTTTCCCCTAATGCAAGAAGCCTAGAGGGAGTTCAGAGTTGAGATGTTGAAGAAATACACTTGAACATGAGCTTCACACCCTCAATCCACTGAAAATATGAGTGACCAATCACGCACATGAGACGATGTGCAACAAGTTTCATGAGTGGTGTATTGTGATTTTGGAGAGAGATTTTGCATCTAGAGCAGGTAAGGCTGACAAGGAGGACACAAGGTACACATATCCACAAAAATTTTTGAATTTGGACTTCAAAATGTCCAATTATCATGGTCGGTTGAGTTCGGGTATTGGGATACCTGAATTTCCGTGTATCGTGATACTTTGTAGGTATTTTGTATCACCAATACGTACTCCTAGTGTATCACAATACTTCACAAGTATCGTGTATCACTGGGCTGAGTATTGTGTATCATGTATCGTCTCCCCATGTATCGTGATACTTCACGAGTATCAAGTATTGTTGGGTTGAGTATCGTCGGGTTGTGTATCATGATACTTCCTAAGTATTGTGTATCACGAAGGTCGGTATCATATCGTCGGATCCAATATCGTGTATCGAGTCAAATCTGTCTTGAGTAGGGTAACTACTCCAGAATGGGCTCCCCAAGATAACAAAATCATAGAATTATTCTTGAATAGAGAAATGGAGGAAGCTTTTTGGAGATTCAAACCAGATCAACTTACCAAAATAAGCAGAGTCACCATCTACGAGTTCGAAGATTCTGAAGGTGAAAGATGTGAAAGGGAGAGACATCGAGCATATAGGCATCAAAGAGATGAACATGATTTTCCATTTCCGAGAACCCGAGAGCACTTTGTTGGGCCAGGGGATCCTTATGATCATGTGGGCGAGTTCAAACATGTGCTAAGAGTTGAACAAGTTGAGGACTTGTTCACCCAATTTGAGGCATTTGGTTTGACCTTCAAAGGTACTACTATAGCTTTGTTTCAACCCCTAAACTGTTGTAATTATCAAAATATAGGTCAACTACTAGAAGAAATGACCGTAGAATTTTCCAAGAGTGGCATTAGACATAACATATCATCCTTGATCCATAGATTCCAGCAGACACCCCAAGAAACAGTTCGGCTAGCTAGACATAGACTTAAACAATATGTGGAGAGATGTGCCACACCTGAATTACTTACCCAAGCAAAACAAGTTTCCTTGTTTTTAGATGGACTTCTAAGCGGGAAAATTAGATCATGTGTATATCTGAAGGAGCCAATCACACTAGATTGATGCTTGAGAATGTGCATTGACATAGAAGACAACTTGGGTTAGGAGTTAGAATTTTCCAAACTCTATAAGAATTCTGACGTTCTACTACTCATACTTCCAGACCCTCCACTAAGATGGATGAGATAGCTAAGTAGGTTGCCAAGAAACTAAGAGTTCAAAATAGACAAACACCAAGGGTCACCTCATTGAAGCGATGTTATACTTGTGGAGGGGACCATATGGCTAACACATGCCCAATGCAAAACTAGAATGTGAGAGATCTGAATGCTCCATATTGCACTATTGACACAAAATACACAAACCACACGGCTCAAGATTTTCCACATAATAGCCAAGCTATCAGACAAACTTATCAGCAACCTTATCAACATGATAGGTATCAAAACCAATACCAACAACCATATTATATGCCACAATATCAATATCATCCTCAATACCAATAGCAATATCAAGCACCATATAGGCCACAACCGATCCTAGGAAACCAATCACTCTTACCGTTAGTGTCCACGTGAAAGGCCAAATTGCCACCGGATACTTCTTTGTATATGTTCTTTAATAAAACATATAGTGGCTTGGTTAGTCACAAACTGTAAGTTTGACCGCATTTGTAAGACCTAAGAAGTCTGTCTTTGTGCTCCCTGTGTACTATGTTTTCTGCGTATTCTGCAGCCTTTGTGCGGAGTACTGTGTGTGGCCTTAGGAGCTCGGTTTTCTACTATGAGCATATGGTTGTGGAGCTATCGAGAAGGAGAGCACAGTGTGGTGATCACCATCGAAATACTTCACTGGTAATAGAGCAGTTCGAGGCAAAAGCTTTGTTCCTTTTATGCAAGCGAAGCGAGCACCCCCCCAAGGCTTACGACTAAGCCGACGACTAAGGCATAGATCTTGGCATACCTTGTCATCCAAGTCACCAAAGTCACCGTTGGCGCCCTTGGCTGCACGCGAGGGAGGACCTCAATGATCAAGGAATATAGAGGTTCCCGGTACTTCCGGGGAGGTCACCCATCCCACTACTGTTCCCCCTAGAGCTCGCTTGACCATGGCAATCTCTTGCCACTAAGCTACACTCTTGCGGTGTCTAAAGAAGGGGAAAGACTAAGGTTGACATTACCTTGAACATGTTTTGGTCCCTCAAGGCTTCATTCTTTGCTTTCGAAGCCTATTTTTGAAGCATTCTTGGGTGTCTTTTGGAGCCATTTTGGAGTACTTCTACACCTAGTTCTCTTGACACAGGCCCAAGAACATCAAGAAGAGTGTTCTTTGTACTTCTCCGACAATAAATATCAAGCTTTGGGGCTGTGTTTTCAGCCACACTCGTAAAACTATAGGTTTCTTGAAAGGTTTCAGTTTTGGTGGGAGCAATTGCTACAAATTTATGCAAGTTTTTGGAGCCTAAAACATTAGAGTTGATAGACACTTGCAAGTGTTATTGGCTAGTTTTTGGGCTGTGTATTCAGCCTTTATTTTTACTGCATATATTGAAGACATACACACCATGTATGCTTCTGTGGATACCATTTATGTATGTCCATATGGTCATTGATATAGCGGTTACATTCTTTGCATAAAGCCTTTTACGTTTGATAAAGAGGGTCGTGGTGAGGTTTTCTTAACTGGGAGACACCCAGATGTCGGGGTCTCTTTGGTGATGCAGGTGGAAGACTTACCCAGCCTCGCCATAGGAGATGTATGATAGTTGTTCATAGGTGCTCAATAAGCCTAGTTGGCTTCTATTGGGTAACTGATTATATGCAGTGGAGTCAGTGATTCACTATGCAGGAAAACACGTCAGTACTCGCAGTTTTATGATATTTTGACACTGGTCATATGCTCATTTTGCAGAGGATACTCTGGCAAAATGTTTCCAGATTTCTAGTTTTGTCAACTATATAGCGGTCAATTTACTCCTTGATACACTTATTCATTGGTGTTCGGATTCTTCTAGCTCCATTATCATTCTATTGAGTTCTCTACCATCATGGCATCAGAGGTCTCAGGCACATTCGATGGATCAGGGTCAAGTGCTAGTGTTCTGAGGAGGAGCTATAACTTGCAGGGCAAAGACCATTTTGAGATCCGAAAATTTGATGGCACAAACTTTGCTCTATGGAAAAATCAGATTAAAGATGTGTTGATTCAAAGGAGGCAATGGAAGCTAGTAAATGGAATATCAAAGAAGCCTACTGACATGGATGAAGATGATTGGGACGAGTTAGATGAAATGGCCAGGTCTACCATTCGCTTGCACCAGGCAGATAATGTTTACTTTACAGTATTAGACTGTGAAAGTGCAAAGGAGCTTTGGAAGAAGTTATGCAATACATATGAAAAAGAGACGGCATCAAATAAAGTCTATCTGATGAGAAAATTATATGATCTTCATATGAAGGACACAGATAGTGTTGCTACTCATCTGAATGAGTTTGATGCTATATTCTCTTAGTTACAGGCTCAAAAAATGGATATGGATAATGAAATGAAAGCAGTATTGTTGTTATGCACCTTGCCATCATCATGGGATACGTTTTGCACAACTATTAGCAATAGTGCACTTGGTGGTAAACTCGTCTATGATGACATATGTGGAGCACTCTTGAGTGAGGAGATTCGTAGAAAATCTATGCTTGGCACTCAGAGTGGAGATGCATATAATGTTCGTGATTCTTACCAAGGAAAGAATCAACAATGTGGCAGGAGCAACAACAAGGAAAAGAATGGTCAACGGAATAAGATTAGAAGTAAATCAAGGAAGAGGGATATCGAATGCCATTATTTTCATAAGAAAGGACACATGAAGAAAGACTGTTATGCATTAAAGAATGCTAAAGATAAAGGACAGAATGTTGATGGGCATGTTAAACAATTACCTGCACCATCTACTTTGACTGTGAAGATTGAAGAAATTAATGCTATTTCTGATGATGCTGATGTGTTGAAACTTGATAGTATTGTGCCAACTGAGGCTTTAATGGTAGATTCTCTTTCCCACACTTGGCTGCTAGATTCTGGTGCTTCTTTCCATGTGACACCACATAGAGAATGGTTCTCTAATTATGCAGCAAAGTCTCTTGGTACCGTGAGACTTGGTGACTCTTACCAATGTGATGTTGTGGGGATTGTTGGAGTTAGACGTCTGCGGAAGCACGCGAACAGCACAAGGAAGAGGAAGAAGCTTGGAGCACAACACACAAGACTGAATTTATTACTAGAGAATGTACAAAGATAAGTAGCCCATTAGGGCAATAGGCGTATATACAAGCCGGGGGAAAAAAACCTCCTAAAGAGGGAAAAAAGTGCCCCGGCGGTCCTAGAGTGTTCACACACATCACTAGCTAAATATATCAACAAATCCCCCCTGGGAGTGATGCGGTGAACAAGGAGCTGGCACTCATGTATAAGGAAGTGCCGAGCTATGTGGAAATCACTCCACAAAAGGAAGTAAGCCCAAAGCTTTGCGGAAAGCTTCAAACTTCTCCCTAGGCAGAGCCTTCGTGAAAAGGTCTGCAATGTTCTCCTGCGTGGGCACATATGCCAAGCTGATCTCCCCAGCAGAGAACCTCTCCCTGACATAGTGATAATGCACCTCAATGTGCTTAGTGCGAGCATGGAACACAGGGTTCCTCGCAACTGCCAATGCGCTCTGACTATCAGTGAAGATGGTGGTGGCAGAAGACTGGCCAACACCCAAATCAGCCATAAGGCGTCTGAGCCACACACACTCAACAGTCGCTATGAAAGCTGCCCTATACTCAGCCTCACAACTCGAAGTGGCCACAGTAGGCTGCTTCTTGCTCAACCAAGATATACATGAGCTACCAAGCATGAAGCAAAAATCACTGGTGGGCACACGTGTCATAGCAACCAGCCCAATCTGAGTCAGAAAAAGCATGCAAATCTGGCGGTAGTGATCCCCCCTTGGGATAAAACAACCCAAGTAGCCGAGTACCACTCAAGTAGCGAAAGATGCGCTTAACCGCTTTCCAATGCGTGACTCCTGGGCAATGCATAAACCTGCTCATCTGTGAGACAGCAAACTGAATATCTGGCCGAGTAATGCATAAGTAAATCAAGCATCCAATAGCCTGCTGATAGAGAACAGCATCAAATGCATCTCCAGCATCATGAAGACTCAATCGTAAACCTGTCTCCATAGGAGTGGCAATAGGCTTACAGTCTTCAAGGCCAAAACGCTGCAATAATGTGTCAATATATTTCGTTTGACACAAAGCCATTCCACCATCAACTTGCATAAACTGAATGCCCAAATAGTGATGCAAATGCCCCAAATCAGACATCTCAAATGAGGCATGCAAATCAGCCTTGAAATCAGCAATATGCTTCTCAAGAGGACCAGTGAGCAGCATGTCGTCTACATAGACAACAATGATCAAAAGCACATCATTAGCACGCTTAACATATAAGGTGCTTTCAGTTGGACTGTTCTCAAAACCATGTGCAATCAGATAGGCATGTATTTTCTCATACCAAGCACGTGGTGCTTGCTTTAAACCATATAACACCTTCTTTAACCTGCACACCTGGTTTTCATGCCCTTTCTGCACAAAGCCACGGGGCTGAAAAACATACACTTCTTCATGCAAGTCACCATTCAGAAATGCTGTTTTAATGTCCAACTGATGTACATTCCAACCATGATGGGCTGCAAGTGCACAAATGCTCCGAACAGTAGTCATACGGCATGTAGGTGCAAAGGTCTCATCAAAATCAATGCCTCTTTCCTGCGCATAACCCTTTGCAACAAGCCTAGCCTTATACCTGTCAACTGTACCATCAGGTTTACGCTTCAGCTTGTATACCCACTTAGTGCCAATGGCCTTCTTGCCAGGAGGCAAGTCACATAAAGACCATGTACCATTCTTCATTATAGCATCATATTCAGATTGCATAGCAGCCATCCAATTTTCTGAATTTTGTGCTTCATCAAAAGAAACAGGCTCATTCTCATCACAGAGACTAGATGCAGCCATAGCATAGCAATCTGATGCAAAGGAGGTACTATGAGAGCCTGAACGAGTACGATATGACAAAGGTGCATCTAATTTGCTGTCACGCAAAGTCTGCACCAGCCATTTTGGCATAGTTTTTGCCTGTTCAATATCAGCTCTCTCATCAACAAGTGCATCATGTAAATCTGCATCAGAAATGGCATGATGTGCATCATCATATGAAACCTGCAAAGGCTGAGAAGTTGCCTCATTAGGACCAGCGCTAGCCTGTCCACCTGTAAAAAGAGGCATCAAAGTATCATACATGTCTTTGGAGCTAACAGATGTCTCCTTAGTACATGAAAGCAATGGCTGAATAGCATCTTCCACAAAGACAACATCACGGCTAACCAGAATGCGTTTAGTCTGTGGATGATACAGACGATAGCCTTTACTTTTAGAACTGTACCCAACAAAAATACATTTTACTGCCTTATCATCCAATTTTCTGCGATGTTGTTCAGGCACTAATGCATATGCCAAACAACCAAAAACACGCAGATGAGCAACAGATGGCTTGCGGTCATGCCAAGCCTCATATGGAGTGATAGACTGCAACGCTTTCGTGGGACACCTGTTCAGTACATATGCTGCACACATGACAGCCTCAAGCCACCATGCACCTCGCCATCTCCATGAGTGACCTGTTCTTTCGTTCAGCAACTCCATTCTGTTGAGGTGTATACGGCACTGTACACTGGTGTTTTATCCCACGTTCAGCCAGAAATGCATTAAAATCTGAAGACATATATTCCCCCCCTCGATCAGAACGGAGGGTGCCCATTTTACATGCTGACAGATTTTCGGCCAAAACCAAAAACTGTTTGAAGCACATGAACACTTCGGACTTTGCTTTGAGTGGATATACCCATGCATGCCTGGAAAAATCATCAATGAAAGTCACGAAGTAAAGGTAATTTCCAAAAGAGGGTGTCTGCATAGGACCACATACATCACTATGTACAAGCTGCAATTTCTGCATAGCCCGAACTGAACCATCTTTTGGAAAGGAAGAACGCTGCATTTTGCCCAAAAGACAGCCTTCACAAACATGTTTTCCAGGTGCCTCAAGTTTGGGCAAAGAGGACACCATTTCAGATTTCTGCAGGTGTAACAAACTAGCAAAATTCAGATGACCAAAGCATGCATGCCAAAGCTTTGCATCTGACATAGCCTGAGAATCATGAACTGCACATGCCGAATCATTCACAGATTTTTCATAGTCTATGAGCTTATACAGCCCACGACATAAAATGCCAGAAGCAATAATCACATCGCCATTTGAGAGATCATGGACTGTACACCTGTCATCAACGAATTTCACAACCAAGCCAATCTTGGCTAATGCAGAAACTGATAACAGGTTCTTTTTGATCCCTGGCACAAATAAAGCATCTGACAAAGTGAAAGAACTACCATTAGCAGTAGTCAGAATGATCTTACCAACTCCCATAACAGGATAAGAGGAGTTATTGGCGCATGTGACAGTATTCCCTGTAGGGGCAGGCTCGAGTGAAGAGAAGAAACTGCGCTGCGAGGTAATATGTTTGGTTGCCCCACTGTCAAAGTACCAAACATCTGAGTCTACTGCAGACATGCACTGATCATGAGAAGATGGGTCAAAACTGCAAACAGTAGTAAACGCCCATTCTTCTTCCTGCACAAGATTTGCAGACTCTATTTTTGGTGTAGAGGCCTCTGCAACAACCATTCCAGCCTCGTTCTTCTTTGCCTCTTTAGCAGCCAGTTTTGGACAGTTCTTTATAATATGATCATTTCCTTTACAGTACTTGCAGAACAATTTCTGCTTTTCTGATTTCTTCTCATCTTTATCCTGGTTCTTCGATTGTGCAGCATTTGCAGATTTCTGCTTACTAGTTTTCCTTTGCCCTTCTGACTAGCCAGGAAAGCTTGATCTGCAACACGCATAATGGACCTGTTCTACCTGGACTGATCTTCCTGCAACAGAACAGAGACTAATTCCTCAAATGACAGGGCATTCAGATTGCCTTTCGTCATCAATCGAAGAGTAGAGGCAAAACTCTGATATGAATCAGGAAGGCCATTCAGAACGGTCTGCACAAGTGAGCTATCTGGTATAACCTCATCAGCAGAAATCAATTGTTCCTTCAGGTCTTTGATCTTTGTAAGAAAACTGTCCATCGAATCACCTTCATTCATGTGCTCACTCTCCAACTGTTTTCGGAGGTAAGCAACACGAGCCTCATTCCTAGCCTGGTACAAAGTGGTAAGTGTATCCCAAGCATCTTTTGCTGTTCTGCAAGAGCGAATGTGAGGAATAATGGCACGTTTGACAGACAAAGCTATCAATGCATGTGCCTGGGCATCTCTGCCATCCCAACGAATCTGCTCTGCAGTAGGTGCAACAGAAACAGCAGCACGAACAGGAATCTGCGGAATATCATCTTCGACACCATCTTCATCAGCTCCAACACCTATATTTGCAGTACCTGTCGTTACAGGTGTAACAGGACATCTTTCAACACCCTGCACAATGTTCCACAATCCTTTTGCAACCAGTACATGTCGCATCATATAAGCCCATAATGGGTAGTTGGTACCATCCAACTTATCCTCAACAGCCAACATATGGAATACATCACTGCTTTCAGCCATGGCCGGTGACTAAAATACCTTGATGCAGAAAATTGACTGTATCTCAAAAAGTTGAACAGAACTGCCCAGACGAGTTCTGCTAGACCTGTAGCAGACTTCAAGACGCTTAAACTGGCGAACAGAAACTGGTATATACCTTTGGCACAAAAGGACGAAATAGCCTACACAAGCACTGCGATAGTGCGTTCGGAGGCCGAAACGAGCTCAGATCGCGATTTCGGCACCACACAGCTAAGCTGTTTTGATCTCGAAAACACCCTGAGTATGCTCACCAAATTTTGTGCAAATCTGAGACTACAAACGGAGGAGTGTCGACGGCGCCCTAGAAGAATCAACGACCTGCTCTGATACCAATTGTTGGAGTTAGACGTCTGCGGAAGCACGCGAACAACACAAGGAAGAGGAAGAAGCTTGGAGCACAACACACAAGACTGAATTTATTACTAGAGAATGTACAAAGATAAGTAGCCCATTAGGGCAATAGGCGTATATACAAGCTGGGGGAAAAAAACCTCCTAAAGAGGGAAAAAAGTGCCCCGGCGGTCCTAGAATGTTCACACACATCACTACCTAAATATATCAACAGGGATTGGAGATGTGGTCAAATTCGTTGATGGTTCAAAATTTACTATGCATAATGTACGCCATGTACCTCAATTATCACGCAGTTTGATGTTAGTTGGTCAACTTGATGACCTTGGTTACAAGGTGATCTTCTATGCTAAGTCCTTTTGCATATCAAAGGGCAATATGGTTATTGCAAAAGGAAGCAAAGTTGGCTCACTTTATCCTTTATTTGTATCACAGAAAGAACACTTGTTAGCTGTTACTGAACAGCCTATGGCTTGTATTTGGCATGGTCTTTTGGGCCATATATCGCGTAGTGGCATGGAAAATCTTTCTCATTCTGGCTACTTACCTGTGTTATCTTTCTCTGATTTTTCATTTTGTGAGCATTGTGAATATGGAAAGAAAATGAGAAATATGCATAGAACGCACGTTGAATATTCAATTCAACCTTTAGATCTCGTTCATATAGATGTGTGTGGTCCTATGCCCACTAGATCCTTAGGTGGTTCTCTTTACTTTGTCACTTTCATAGATGATGCTACTAGAAAAGTTTGGGTATATCCTATCAAATCGAAGGATGAGGTATTCCCTACTTTCAGAAAATGGCTTGCTTCCGTTGAGACTAAAAAAAGCATATGTTCATATACCCAAGAATCTTAGACAAAAGTTGGACCATAAGTCAAAGAAATGCATTTTTCTTGGATATGGTCGAGAAGGACAATTTGGTAATTTGGATATCGCTTATGGGATCCTAAAACACGGATAGTGATCAAAAGTAGTGATGTCATTTTCAATGAGTCTAAGATGCATAAAGAGCCCATTAAGGAGGTTGAAGTGAGAAGAGTGTGTTTGAGGATACTAGTCCTCCGGTTAGCATGCATAAAAATGCTGCACATAGGGATGTTCAAGAGAATGTCCATTCAGATCAGTCTACACATGTTCCTGTTCAGCAGCCATTGAGACGTTTTGCACGTGTCTCACATCCACCTGATAGATATGTTCCAGGTTTAGATTTTTTTATGCTAACAGATGCTGGTGAGCCTTCTTGCTACAAAGAGGCTATGCAGACAGAGGATCATGTCAAGCAGGAGTGTGCTATGAAGAGTGAGTTGGATTCTATTCAGAAGAATGGTACTTGGGATTTAGTACCTTTGCCAAATGGAAGGAAAGCTTTACCATGTAAATGGATATATAAGCTAAAATTCACATCAGATAGTGCTTCTCCAAAGTATAAAGCACGACTTGTTGCAAAGGGTTTTAAGCAACAACATGGTGTTGATTTCGAGGTAATCTTCTCTCCAGTGGTCAAGATGACTACCCTATGCATGTTGCTTGGATTCGTTGCAATGGAGGACTTAGAGTTAGTCCAAATGGATGTGAAAACTGCTTTCTTGCATGGAGATCTTACAGATGAGATCTATATGGAACAACCAGAGGGTTATGTAGTTCTTGGCAAGGAAATTCTAGTTTGTAAGCTCAAGAAGAGTTTGTATGGACGTAAATAGTCCCCTAGACAATGGTACCAAAAGTTTGATGCTTTTATGAAGTCTCAAGGCTATTCTCAAAGCAATGAGGATCATTGTCTCTACACAAAGAGATGCTCAGATGGAAGCTTGATATGTTTGATACTTTATATCGATGATATGTTGATTGCTGGGAAGTCCTCTTATGACTTGTCAATTCTCAAAAAGAAGTTGAGTTAGACATTTGATATGAAGGATTTGGGGATGCCAAACATATTCTTGGCATGCACATTACTTGTGACAGGAGTAAAAGATGCATATACTTGTATCAAAGTGAGTATATATCCAAAGTACTTCACAAGTTCAATATGCAGGGTGGAAAGGCATTGAGTACACCTTTACCCACATATGTGAAATTGATCAAGGATGATTGCCCCAAATGAGATGAAGAAAAGGAGTTCATGACCAAAATTCCCTATCAGTTTGCTGTTGGTAGTCTCATGTACGCTATGGTAGCTACGAGACCACACATTGCATTTGCAATGGGAGTTGTGAGCAGATATATGTCTAATCCTGGCAAGAAACATTGGAAAGAAGTCAAGATGATTTTGAGATATCTGAGTGGCACTAAGGACAAGTGTCTATGCTTAGGTAGAGGGAAAGCATCCATTATTGGTTACACAGATTCTGACTATGCTGGTTGGGTAGACAATCATAAGTCTACATCAGGGTACATTTTTCATTTTGCTGAAGGTGCTATCTCTTGGAGATCTCGTCTTCAAGAATGTAAAGTAAAGCACAGTATGTTGCAGAAAGTGAGGCATGTAAGGAAGCATTGTGGCTTTCTCGTGATATGGGTTTACCTCAGCATGTACCTTGCTTGCTCAGTGATAGTCATAGTGCCATTGCTTTGGCTAAGAATCCGGTCTATCATGCAAAGACCAAGCACATTGAGGTGAGGTATCACTTCATTAGAGATTGCTTAGCCACTGAGCGCATTGTTCTTGAGAAGGTTCACACTCGAGATAATGTTGCAGATGCTTTGACTAAAGCTCTACCACAGGATAGCTTTCGACACTGTTGTCACTTGATGGGGGTTACTTGATTCTTGATCTTACACAGTCACTTGTATACTGTGTAACATGCCCATCAGGTGGGAGGCATAGTTTGTATACTTAAACTCATGTATTCTTTATCATTCTTTATTTTTCTCCCATAGTTACTTTGGCCACGTCGGCCTTTAGTGGGAGACTGTTACCGTTAGTGTCCATGTGAAAGGACAAATGGCCACTGGACACTTCTTTGTATATGTTCTTTAATAAAACATATAGTGGTCTGGTCAGTCACAGACTGTAAGTTCGACCGCATTTGTAAGACCTAAGAAGTATGTCGTCATGCTCCCAGTGTACTGTGTTTTTTGCATATTTTGCAGCCTCTGTGTGGAGTACTGTGTGCGGCCTTAGGAGCTCGGTTTTCTACTCCGAGCGTATCGTTGTGGAGCTGTTGAGAAGGAGAGGACACTATGGTGATTGCCATCAAAATACTTCAACCACCACCTCCTACCAATGTAATTCTAATTAAGTATGCAGTGGTAGAGGAGAACCCTAATAGAGCATTGGTGCCAATAACCCCGTTGGTCTCAAAAATTGACCTCATGCTCATAGTTTTGACTACTCCCATGAAGATAGTCCACAACCTTATTACACAGAGTCACCATAACATACTGAGACTTATCTGTATCAATATGATGCACAAGCTATGGAACCGAATTGGGAACCTGGATACTCAAATATCATGTACACAGATCCTAACCTCAGGCCCCAATTGAGACAAGTAAGACCACAAGCCCATAGAGGACCATGTTTTAGATGTCACGGTGACCATTTCATTTGTGAATGTCCCCACTCACGCACTCCGAGGAAAGGACAAAACATCACAATACAAGGCGTTTGTCCTGAGTGTGGGAAAGATGTTTTTGAGAGATTGTCCAAGGAACCCCTTTGGTGTGCCCAAGGTTACACCCATTAATTTGGTAGGCTTAGTGGTGGATTCGAGTTTCAGTAGCAGTAATGTGGCTCCTATAGAGGCAATTACTAGGACACAAGTCTTACAACAAGCTAAACAAGCTGAGCAATTAGAGCCAAGTGATTCAGGAGAGCCTAATAAGAGAAAAAAAAGAACATGGAATGATACTAGGGAGAAGGCCAATCGTAAGTGGACTAAAAAGTTATCCGAACTAGAAGAAAGCCTTAAAGATGCAAAAACAAAAATAGAAGATATTGCCTCTCAAAATCCCTTGCATGTTGAAACTCCATCCACTCCATCTCATTGCACCCCACCACTCACTCTAAATTGACCACAACTAGGGTCTGTTCTTGCAGATCCAACCCCAGAAGGCTTGGACATGATGTTCAAGGCCTACCATGATCGACTTCAAGAAGGGCCAACAACTACAAACCTAGACAAGAGCTATCCTACAAGAGATTTAGAGATTGAATTGACAAAAATGTGCATGAAAATGGTAGAACAAGCTCATGCTATGCTCAAGATCAATCAATTGTTCAATCAGGCAAACTCTATCAAACTAGGTTTGCATTTCCAGGGCCTACTGGAAAGATTAGAGCACTTGGTAAACAAGCCACAAGTTTCTTTGCCTCCACTGGCTTAACGAGTTTTTGAAAGAGAAAACTCACCACCAACAAAAGCTTACATTCATGATTCCATAGATGATGGAACACGTCTTTCAATTCAAAAATACTCTCAAGAGTTCTTGCGAGAAATACAAGAAGAGAAATGGGCCAAGGAGAAGGGTAATGCCCCTCCTATTCCTAAAATTGATGATCTTCATGATCAATTTCCCCAAGACATTCCATCTATTTATGGAGACTAAGTAGAGGAAAAAAGGGATGAAAATTTGTATTTTGAATCTAATTCTTTGCAAGAGTTGCCACAATTCGCAGGCCCATGGGAATCTAAATCTCTTCATATTAGAGGCCCCACAATCTTGGTAAGAAATGAAGACCCTGCATGAAGAACACTAAGGTTCAGTGTCATTTCACTTTAGAAGAGCTGCTCAAAGTAAAACCCGAGCTATGGAATCATGTGGCAAATCAAGTTCCAAAACTTGGTTCTAATATGTCAAAAGCACACTCCATGCAAAAAGTCCCAAAGATACCTCTAGCAAAAATAGGAGACATGAGTGAAGGTGAAGAAGGTTATACTTATCTTCAAATCACCTACAAAGGTTACACAACCAAAGCTATCTTAGATTCAGGTGAAGGTGTTGCGATTGTGACCACCTCTTTATGGGAGCAATGGGGCAAACCTGCATTAAGACCAACTTGAATGAAGCTTCAAATGGCTGATGCACATGTTGAAAGACCTCTAGGATTGCTAGAAGGGATAACTCTAACCACTTGTGGTGTAGAGTTTGAACACACCTTTGCTATATGTGACTTTGGAAAAAAGAACATCTATGAAATGATCCTAGGAAGACCCTTCCTATGACAACTACAAATAGTACAAGATTGGGGAACCAGATCCTTGTACTTGCATCACTTAGGGGTCACAAACAAAGTCAATATTAAAGATTATACCTTCATAGATGTACCACCACTACAGTGGAATCCTATCCACAAGGTGCAAGAAGATTCAATCTCTATGCATTCTGAAAGTGCTTCTGATCCATCTTGGACACATGAAGATACTCACTTGTGGATGTGCAAGGTTGCATAGGAAGAGGAAATACATCTAAAAGCAAGAGAAGAAGGAACCTCTCACAGAGCCACACCCATTAAAGACCCAACCCACACACCGATGATCTTTCCAGATGAGGAATTCGAGCCTCATGGTTGGGCAAAAATCTTAGCCACCATGGACATAACTATTAATGAAGAATAGTGGATGCCTTATTGTGATGAGGATGGTTATGATATCTCTGTGTTCATGTGTGAACCCTTGCTAGAAGAGTGTGACTCTAATGAGGTCATAGCAGAAGAAGAGGACGACAATGATCTAGAGTCCATTGTGATGGATACTTACTCTGACTCAGAAGAGCACTATCTAGAAAATGTAGGAGTATGTCAAAAGAAAAAGAAAAGCAAATTAGTGAAACAAGCATAAGAGGAATCATTGTTTGAAGTACCAGAGAATTTCAAGAAATATGAAGTTGAAAACCAGAAAAATTTTGTACGGATGCCTAAGAGAGAGGCCACAATAGGAGAAGCGTATGATAATAAAGAAAAGACCAAAAAAATTGTAGTAACCATTGAAGAGAACGAAGAGCGATGTACGTACATAGGAGAAAGCCTAAGTGCAGAAGAAGAAGTAGAGCTTGTAGCTTTATTAAGGAAATATAGGGATGTGTTTGGGTGGACCTATAGAAACTTGAAGGGAGTAGATCTAGAAATATGTTCTCATATGATCCCCATGAGGGCTGAAGCCAAGCCCACCAAACAGAAGCCCTACACATATAATGACACTTATGCAACCAAAATAAAAGAAGAAATTGACAAACTGATTGAAGCTGGATTTATCTATGAGATTGAGCATATTGAATGGGTATCCCCCATCGTAGTGGTGCCCAAGAAGAATAGGAAATTGTGGGTGTATATTAACCTTAAAAAAGTTAATGCACCTATGATCAAAGATAGCTATCTTCTTCCAATCACCAAGCATTTATTGCAAAGTGTTGCAAGGAAGGAATTTTATAGCTTCCTTTATGGATTTTTAGGTTACAAGCAAGTAGCCATTGCCCATGAAGATCATCACAAAACATCTTTTGTCACAGAGTGAAGAATCTTTGCATTTTGTGTGATGCCATTTGGGCTCACCAATGCACCTACAACATTCCAAAGTCTTACGTGTCATGCCTTCAAAGAGTTCTTGCGAAAGAGCTTAGAAGAGTATGTGGAGGATTTATGCGCTCATTCCCAAGAAAGAAGACACCACATCTCAGAGCTCAGATAGATCTTCAACAAGTGTAGAGAATATCGAGTGTGGCTAAACCTAGAAAATTGTGTGTTCATGGTACATCAAGGTAAGATCTTACGTCATATCGTTTCTAAGAATGGAGTATCAATAGATGAGGACAAAGTAAGAGCCATAGCAGAGCTATCGAGGCCTAGGAATGTGAAAGAGGTACAAGCATTTATGGGCCATTGTGGATATTATTGTAGGTTTATCCACATGTATGCGATCATAGCTAAACCTCTTTACACTCAGTTGATAAATTTTGAGTGGAATGACAAATGGGAAAATTCCTTCAATGATCTAAAGAGACGTTTGTGCACAACACCAATACTGACCACTCCTGATTGGAATAAATCATTCCATGTCCATGTAGATGCATCCAATTATGCAATAGATGTGTGTGAGCACAATCCACAGGTGAAGGAAATCTAGATTTTCCTGTAGCATATGCTAGCACACAATTAAATGCAGTTGAGCAAAACTATACAACAATGAAGAGAAGAGGCTTAGGCATGGTATATGCAGTGAAGAAGTTTAAACATTATCTATTGGCCAACAAGTTCAAGTTTTTCACTGATCATCAAGCTTTATTATATTTCCCTTGCAATATAGGACGCTTACTAAGATGGTTCCTCCTACTAGTGGAATACGACTTTGAAGTGGTTGTTAGGAAAGGTAGAACCCACCTCAGGGAAGGTCACCTTTCTGGCATCACTTTAAGAGAGTCACTGCAAGGAGTGTCTGATGATTGCCCGATGCTTAGCTGTTCAATTTCAAAGTTGTTCTTGAATGGGCAAATAAGTTGGTACATGTCCTAACCTTCGGGCCTACAAATAAGAATGTGAAAATGAACAAAGATGGAGTTGTAAAATCACAAAAATATCAAATTTTGGCACAAAATATGTACAAACAAGATATAGAGGGTGTATTAGCTTGTTGTGTCGAGGATGATGAACATAACAGTTGGTTGCAACAAGCCCATGGAGTATTGCTAGGAAATCACTATTCTAAACAATGAACATTGTAGAATCTAAAATGTTTGAGTGTACTGGCCTAGTATGGACAAAGATATACATGAGTGGATTAAGAATTTTCCAATGTGCCAGGAGAGACCCCTAGTGGAGCATACCACCCTTTATCATGTGTCTTTAATTCCAAAATGGAGTGCTCCATTGGTAGAATTTATGAGATCTCGAACACTACCCAATAAGCTAGCCTAGCGAGAAAACCAAACATGGAACAAGAGGCTCAGGACTACGCCTTAGTAGGAGACAACCTACATCGAAGAGGCAAAGATGGTTACTTAAGACTGTGTGTTCATGAATCAGATTATTTGAAAGTCTTAGAAAATGCACATAGTGGTATTGTAGGTGGACACTTTGGACCTGATCGAGTAATTAAGAACATTCTATTCTTAGGACTTTGGTGGCCAACTCTTCATATGGATGCACATACCTATGTAAGGAAATGTGACACATGCCAATGTGCACAATATCCTATAAGAAAAGACGAGATGCCTTTGAGACCAATGATGGGAGGACGTGCATTCTCAAAGTGGGGTATAGACTTTGTAGATCATGTTGATCCTCCAGCTAGAAACTCCCATGCAGATTACATTATTGTACCCACAAATTATCTTACAAAGTGGGTGGAAGTAAAAGCCATGACAAAGAACGATGCTCAAACTACGGCTAAGTTTTTATTCGAGAACATGTTCACTAGATATGGGTTACCAAACGAGTTAGTAAGTGATAGAGGTATGCACTTCTTGAAGGAAGTCATTGAAAACCTTCTCCAAGAAGTCTTGGTGATACATAAGAAGTCTACCCCCTATCATCCACAAGCTAATGGACAACTTGAGAGCACAAAAAAGATCCTATGTAATGTATTGACAAAATTGATAAATAATAAATGCTCTAATTGGGGTAAAAAAATTTATCATGATGTTGGGTTTATCGAGTTGCCTACAAAAAGATAATCAATTCCACCCCATTTCAGATGGTCTTTGGACAGAATGTTGTGTTACCATTAGATTTCATGATCCCAACTTTAAAATTAGCACAAGAGCATGAGTGGAATGGACACGAGTTGTCATCTAGGATATTTGATCTAGAACGCTTAGGTGAAACGAGGCTACGAGCAGTAGTAGGCATCTACGCTGCAAAGAAATGAGAAAAGGCATACTTCAATGCACACATCAAGGATAAAGGACTGAAAGAGGAAGACCTGATGTTGATTTATACACTGAAGCGACATGCCCGTAAATTGGAAAAATGAGGATATGGACCCATGATCATCAATAGAATTTCCACTAGTGATGTAGTTCAATTGGCCACCCTAGAAGGTGACATCTTGCCAAACTATATTAGTGGTTGTCGAGTCAAGCTATATCAAAGAGCCTCTTATAGAGGATATGCTAATAAGACTCAACACTCCTAAATAGAAAAAAGAAGAAGAGTTAGGGATTAGAGAAGAAGCATAGGCAGAGGCCAGAGAGAGCATCAGGTGAAATAAGTTAAGGTGATTAGGCCTAGATGTCAATCCGGAAGCCACAAGATATCACATGGCCATGTGCCAGACATCAGGTGTGATTTCTTCTCGAATAGTCGACTGACATCCCTTTGTCACCATAGAGGTAGGACAAGGAAAGAGTGTAAGGACTGTGAGAGCATTCATTGACTCAGGTGCAGCAACTAGGGAAGTTCGACTTTCATACTGCCAAGATTTGCAATCGAACATCAATCCCTTAGAAGCCTATCTCATAGGGTTGGGAGGTGTGGAAACCCCTTGTTTGGGTGAGGTGGGCCATTTTGCATGAAGTACAACTTTCAACTTAGCTATAAAGAGACTCTTCTTGGCTGCTACAATAGATTGGACTTTGCATTGTGGAACATATGGAGGGCTCACATCCTATGGAGCATTTGGAGAAGAAGGAATGAAGCTCATTTCAACAATAGGTTTTCCAGCTCTTTCCTGTTCAACCTCAAAAAAGGGCACAGAAGACTTGGCCAACAATGCTTGGATTATATGTCTACTGCTCCATCTGTGGACTTTTCCCTCAATAGGCACCTAAGGGACATTGATCCCCAATAATGGAGGCACTCCCTGCTGTCGATGTATTCTCCCACTCATCTTGATATGGTTATGCTTTGTAGCTCTAAATGAGCAGTTGTCTGTGTATTTACCTGTGGATCTTCTCTGTATTGATGGGATTTTCTCTCTGATATTTCCCTAATGTCTCTCTGATGTGGGGGCATTTTTGCCCTTTGTATATCTTTACATGCCAATACTAATTCACTTCTTGTCTCTTCAAAAAGAAATATTGCTTTGCATGTGTCGTGTTCGGTGAGCATCGTTTTGTGCATGCTTTTCATGTGGAGACCCTGCTTTTAAAGATTGCTTTTAGCAAGGGGTTAGTTCCTATATAAAGAAAGGTGAAGGATCATTGTTAATCATCTTCTCAAGCTCAATCAAGTGCTAGACAAGCTTTGGAAGAGATCTTGGAGGCCCTCTACATGAGGAAGAGCTCTACACTCTTGGAAGAGGTATGCTCTACATCCGGAGACATCTAGAGGAGTTTATATCATCCAACCATCAGCTATGTTGCTGAGTTACTATGAGTAACAAGTCATTTTTGTTCCTAGTTGTTCATTCACTAGTCTTTGATTTAGGGATAATAAGAATTCAGGTTTGCTATTAAACAATTCTAAATTGTTCATATTCTCTATATTCTCTCACACACACACTCTACATACCTCTTAGGCACATAATTTCTTGTATCTAGTTCCTATTTCTACCTAGATTCAGATATTGTTAGTTTCGTATCATATTCACACATTATAGATTTGACATTCGAATATTAGTTAGTGTAGGTGAATAGCTTAGCTTACCATACACTATGAAAAATTGTCTACTCTCTCTCTCTCTATCTCTCACTCATCATCTTTTGAGTATTAAGCTGTATATGCCAAGGTTCATGTGTTGGAAGATCCTATAAACCTATGATTAACTGTTATTGAGGCCCACCCTGTTTCCAACAACCATATATAACAATTGAATATCAACCACCATTTTACCATTCAAAAGTCAAACCTTAATTATAATCAAACTTTCTAAAAAGTCAACAACAATTAAAAATCTTCAATGGCTAGGATTGAAAGCTAAGATAAAGCGAGATCCAAGGATCCTTATTGCATGCGCGTACTTTTACGTATATCATAAGAAAAGTAACTATGTCATCTCATCAAGGTGCCACATCATGTACCATGAAATATCAAAATAGCAATGTAGGAAAAGTCTACATAGCGAAAGGATCGCTAACTGTAAGAAATCCCCCTCTTCATGCATCATCAAGTGCTTCTTTTAATCAACAACAAGTTAAAACCCATGTGGGCTCTGCATGAGGCCGATGAGAGGGTGATTAACCTTCTTTGTAATGCCATCTAAACTCTGTAAAAGCTACCCCCGCTCTGTGGGATTCTGAGGATTCCGTGGCCACTAGTCCCTTCTCTTGTACTTTTCTTTTAATTAATTCAAGTCGCGAATTGTATAGGCTAAGCCGAACGTCCTTTATTCTTTATTTTAAAAGAAAGTCTACATAACAAAAATAAAGTAGCTTTCCAAGGAACTCGATGTTGTATCGGAGTATATGGCATGACTCGATGTTTGTCTTTTTCCGACGGACCTTGTGAAGGAAGGCCAACGCTGCACAGCGCGCGATGCATTGTGGTCGCGCGGATGGTTTGGGGGTTGCTCACTCCTTTTTTTACAAAATCCTTGTTTTAACAAGATCTATGTTCCGCCCAAAACAAAAAAACGCAGATCTCTTCGCCGCTTCCCCACAGCGATGGCTTGAATCACGCAGATTGCAGCACAAACAGTCCTGCGAATTGTAGGACAGCGAGGTGAGGCCAACTCTTGGAAAGCGCAATCTGAGTTGACCCGAACGAAAATATCAGTAACAGAGAGCTAACCCTAGCTGCATGTTCTGGTTCTCTGCCTGAAGCTTCTAGGTCGCCCTTCGGGGTGCGGGCCGCCTTTAGTGCCCCTCTCCCCCTCGTTACGAGGGGGACATCGACTCTCTCGTCGTCTCAGTTCGGGGGGCTCCCTTGTGGAGCTCGCTTGTTCTGCTCTAGTCGAGGAGCTGCTGCTGGTCTTCGTAATGTCGTTGCATGACGCACTTAGGGATGGTTTGGCTGGTCCGTCTTCTCTGCAGATAGAGTCGAAGGGATTACACTCAGCGTTCAACCCAATTTTCGACTGTGGCGAAACCCTAGCTCGTGCTGGTTCTGTGAATGCCTCTGGATGTCATTCCAACGACAGTATGCAGGTATTTGCTAAACATTCGAATGCTCAACAGAGCACCAATGCTCTGTCGTATGCCGGTGCTCTTCAGGTTCCTCAGCAAAATCACTTTTCAATGTTCAACAATAACCAAGGACTGTCAGGTATTCACTCTACCTTTAGTAATAGCCGTGATTTAAAAGGAAAAGATAAGGTGTTTGAGGGAGTCTTTGAGGAAAAAGGTGCTGCTCATTTTATTAATGTAGAAGAATTTGAAGAAGATAAGGATGAATGCACTCTTATAATAGAGAGTTCCTCCTTAGAATCCTGGAATAATCACTTGTCTGAAAAGGTTGTGATTGGGTTATGTCATGGTCCTCGGCCTGCTCTTGAAAACCTTAAGTACTGGATTAAAATAAACTGGGAAAGCAGAGGGTTATTTGTCAAACATATTCAATATCTTCCTAATAATTATTTTCTCTTCTTTTTTGAAGATGCCCATAATGCTATGCAGGTTATTGCAGAGGGGCACTGGTTATTAAGGAATACTCCTATTTCCTTCTTTAAGTGGCATCCTGGCTTTAATCCCAGGGGGACAAAACCCACCAAGGTTCCTGTCTGGGTAGAACTTCCTGACTTGCCTGTTGAATACTATCCCTGGCTCGAGCAATTGGGTAATCTCATTGGTAAAGTCTTGGGTCAGAAACCTAGAAATGGATTTAATCCTAAATGGGATCCTCAATTGCTAATCGAAGTAGATACGTCTAAACATATTAAATCTGTGCTTGTTCTTAAGAATTCAGAGGGTATGAAGTTGCATGAACAGAAGGTCTTGTATAGGAACTTACCTAATGCCTGTTTTAATTGTTATAAGCAAGGTCATCTTATCAGAGATTGCCCCAGCCTGATGGTAAATAACAACAAAGATCTCAATAATGGTGATAATAAGAAGTCAGGTGTTAATAATTCAAAAACTGAAGCTGCTGCTTCTGATCAGTCGGTTAAAAAAAAAATTTTTTTAAATAAGAGGAAAAGCACTAGTCTTGGGCAGAAACCTGAAATGTTGGTTAAAACTATAAGTAACCCTTATCAAGTTCTTGAAGATACTGATAATTCTGAAGCTGCAGGTACAGAAAAAATTAGCAAGGAAAATTCTGGTAGTATTTCTCCGGTCCAAAATGGTAACAATAATGAAGATTCAGGTTGGACTGTTGTTGGTAAAAGAGGTAGTAACAAATCTTCTGGTATCCCCCCTTCCCCTGCTTGTATGGATGAAGATATAGCTAATAATCCGAAATCCAGTGATGACATTTTTGTTGAACAACTGAACAAAAGTGATGAAGTCTTATTGCAGGATGAATTAGAGGCTACCAATATGGATGTGATAATGGCATCTGACAGTCCTCTTGCTAAGGAAAAGATCAAATCCAAAAGAAAGGAGGTGGTAAGAAGCTCCATCTCGGTAGTTAAACCTCTCAAGAACCATAAAAAGTAACTTCTTTCCTTTCTTTTTTTTTGGTCTTATGGATTGTCTCAAAATAATTTCCCTTAATACCAAAGGTCTGACAGACCCTGTCAGAAGTAAAATTCTTAATAAATGGTTAACTGATGCCTCCTTGAGGCCTGACTTTATTTGTCTTCAGGAAATTAAAAGTAATGGTTACCTTCTTACTGCTAATTTAAAAATGGTTAGCAGTTATTCCTCTTGGTTTCATACCAACCACCTTGGTAAGGGTGGTGCTGCTATAGGAATCAATACCAATCTGTGTAATTTGATTGAAGAAGTTATAATTAGTAACACCAATCAATGGGTTGCTATCAGATGTAAAGAACCCTTGAATAGCACCATTGTTTGTGTCTATGCTGACAATTGTTCTTCTATTAGATCCAAGTGTTGGGAAGAGATTGGCAATCTCTCTGGAGATGTCATTCTCACTGGTGATTTCAACATGGTCACCAACTCGGGAGACAGGAACGGTAACATAAATAACATTATTTCTGGCAATGAAAAAAATGTTTGGTTTAATATGATTCTTAAGCATAATCTCATTGACTTATCTTTTAACACGGGGCATACCTGGAATAATAGAAATTATAGTAAATTTTTGTCTGCTAGACTGGACAGGATTTATATGAGTGCTAATAGGGCTCAGTCCTTTTGGAATTATCACTGTGTGGCTGACCCCTCCTTGCATCTGTCTGATCACATTCCCTTAGTTGCTAATTTTATGAGCAATAGCCCTAACTATAGAGCTGGCTGGCCTCACCTTGATATGTCCTTGATTAAAATCCCCATTGTGAAAGATCACATTAGCATTATTTTTAAGAAGTATTTTATCAAGGGATGTTCCCCTTTCAAAGCCTGGGAGGAGGCTATCAAAGAAGTGCAGTGTGCTCTTACTATGTATAAAAGAAAGGCTAAGCTTTCTAGATATAAGAGAAGGATGATGATTATTAAGGAGATGGAGAACATGAAGAATTCTAAAACTCCTGACCAAATGAAAAATCAGAAGATCCTTGAGTACCAGGAAAAAATTAGGCATGAAGCTTATCTTCTTGCTCATGGTGCCCTTGTCATGTCCAGAGAATTTTGGGCTGGTAAAATGGATAAGCCTAACAAGAATATGTTTGATCTTATGAGAAAGAAAAAAACCAGGGACTTCATCCCCCTGGTTAAAAAGAGTAATGGTGATTTTGCTACTTCTTTAGAAGAAAACCTTCAGGAGGCTGTTAGCTTCTTTACCAATGTTTTCTCTGTTCCTCCCAAGAGAGGGGACCACATCTGGAGTGCAAGAGCTGCCATTGCCCAGAGAAGGAAGAAAATGGTTCCTCCTGGCTTGGTCTCCCTCCTTGATCTCCCCCTCTCTGCTGGTGAGGTTAGAGAAACCATTAGTAAATTGAGGCCTGGTAAGTCTCCTGGTCATGATGGTATTCCCAATGAATTTTTTCAAGAGTTCAAAGAAATTTTGGTGCCCATTATTCTTTGGATCTGGCAAGAAGCCATGAGGAGAGGAACTCTTTCTGCCTTCATTAATACTGGTGTTATTAAGCTGATTCACAAAAGAGGTTCTAAAGAAGATCTTAATAACTGGAGACCTATTTCCTGTCTGACTTCTCTTTATAAAATCTTTGCCTCCTCCCTTGCTAGAAGGTTGAGTCCTTTGATGGATAGTATCATTCTTCCTGAACAGAAAGGTTTTATTAAAGGTAGGTTTATTCTTGATGCTATCATTTCCATGTGGGAAGGATATGAGTATACCAAGGAGATGAACATTGACACTTTTTTTTTCAAAATTGATTTTGACAAGGCTTATGACAGGATTGATTGGGATTTTATTCTTCAATCCCTTCATGATATTGGTTTGGGCAAAAGTTTTATTAAGTACACCAGCATTTTATTTGGTAATGCTCATTCTAAAGTTGCTATGAATGGTCAGCTTTCTTCTTCTTTCAGGTTGTGTAGATCTATTCGTCAGGGCTGTCCTTTAGCTCCCCTTCTCTTTGCTATCACGGCTGATGCTCTTGGGTGGCTTGTTAAGTACTCTATTAATCAAAACTGCATCAAGGGCATTGAAATCCCCCAAGCCCATTCCCCCTTGTGTCTTCAAACTTTTGCTGATGATACTAATCTTATTATGAAAGCTGAGGATTTTTCTGCTGAGGCCTTCCTTCAATGTCTTAATACTTTTTGTTTGGCAAGTGGTTCTGTGGTTAATCATGCTAAGACTGGTTTTTATTCCTCGAATGGCTGTATTCCTGAATGTGTTAAAATGGCAGGTTGTGATATCATAAAAAAAGGATCTGTTTTCAGGTTGTTGGGCATCCCTATGGGCTTTGAAATCACTCAAGAACAAAGATGGAACTGGGTCCTGGACAAATTTAGGAAAAAAATTTTTAAGTGGATTGATTTTCAGAATAATATTGCTCAAAGAGCCTTTGTTCTCAAGCATTATATTCTTCCTTGCCTAACTTACTATTTGTCTTGTTGGCATCCTAATAAGAAACAGCTGGCTCATGCTATCGCTCTTGCTCGAAGATTTTTATGGGGTAATAATAAGATCCCCAAGGTGGCTTGGAAGACCTGTTGCATGAGGAAGTCTGATGGTGGTCTGGGTTTAATTTGTCCCTCCAAAATGGCTACTCAGATGGCAGCTAAGTGGATTTGTAGGGCTGTCTCCTCTAATGATTTCTGGGCTTGTCTCATCAAAAGGAATATACCTAAGTTTTGGATTGCAGATAATAAATGTTGGACTAATTTTGATATCTGGGATGTAGTTGTTTCTCCTGCTATTTTTGTACCAAAAGGAAGTATTCTTATCTGTAATTTTTGGAAGTCCTGGATGACAATTAAAAGGGAGTACAAACTTCCTGTTTGGTTTCAGTTTAACTTCTCCTTCTTATTGCAGGATTCTATTTGGATAGGTTGGCATGACAAAGTAACCAGTACCTCTTCACCTATCAGGTGGAACAAATGTAGAAGGAAGGGATTCAGCAGTTGGAAGGATCTTTTGAACAATGGTAATCTTATTGATGATAGTCAAATTTTAAACAATGATACCTTGTCTGTTGCCTGTAAACAGATCCTCCAAGACAAAAAGAATGTGCTGATGGAAAAGTTGGATGCTAACATGTGGAAGAAGCCTGTCTATATTGCTGATGTCTCTCAGGATATGTACAACAACTTCAAAAGGACTGGCACCAGCAGCAAGCTGCTGTTTGGAAGACTTAACAGGAAGTGGTCCCTAACCTGGACCACTCATCAATGGAGATACAGATTTCAATGTGTGTGGGCCTTTCCTCTGGACATTAAACACTCCTTCCTTCTTTGGTTGATTCTTCACAAGGGAATATGGACTGGCAACAAGGCCAGGGAATTTAAAATTGATGCAGGAAACTGTCATTTCTGTGGCAAAATTGAAGATTTGGATCACCTTTTTTTCAAATGCAAGAACTCTGCCAGATACTGGAAGGTGTTCTATCTGTATTGTCAAACTGCTGGAACTAAACCCCCTAACTCCAGAGCTCTTCTTCTTGGAGAAGCTAATAGAATGGACATTGTGATTTGGCAGTTGCTGAGAGCTCACATCCTGTGGGCTATCTGGAAAGATAGGAATAGTAAAATCTTTGATAAACATTGTAAAGATCATTTCTACCCTTGTATATTGGGAATGATTAGACTTTTAGATTGGTGCCTCAGGAACTCCAGTAAAAATGTCTTAGGTGATGTTAACCAGCATACTTTGATCAAAAAGTATCCTTGTAATTTGTGGAGGTCCAAATTACTTCAAGCTCATTCTGTATCTAGAGATAATATGGTCACTTTTATCAGGTGGCATATTGAAAGACTTATATTGTAAGTGTTTCCTTCTTTTGGAAGGAGCACTGCCCTGTATTTTCTCTTGCATCAATTTTAAATTTCTTGTTTCTTCAAAAAAAAAAGAATTGTAGGACAGCGATGGCTTCTTTGTGTTCGCCACCCTCTATAAGCTTATAACAAACAAGGCTGGATAGGTGCAATGAGTGGGAGTTGAACCTATGATCCTCTACCTTGTAGTTGTTAACATAGCTTATAAGCTATGATCCTCGACCTTGTTAACATAGCTTTTGGCGAACTCGCTTGTCGAAGTAAGCCATCTCCTCATAGCATGCGATCGTCATTAAAGGCGCAGCCGTAACGGAAAGTACTTTTGGAAGGCGCAAGCATGGGAGATGGTCCTTCAGAAAAAGAAAAAGACTGATGATGATGATAGAAGACGAAAACAGACAGGTCACGTGAAATCACGCAAGACAGTTCCGAATGCGCCAAAGAACTGGTCAGAAAGGGAAACGAAGATTATCGGCCCGCAGGCAGAAAGGGAAACGAAGATTATCGGCCCGCAGGCTTGATGGGCAGTTTCATCTTCAACATTGATATGGAAACGCTAGTCTCGGCTTTCTAATCGGGAAAGTAAGCCGGGAAAAGCACATCTGACTGGAGAAGTCGGAAGTTCGAGAAAGATTCTTTCCGCAGCTGTGACGGAAAGTCCTTCAGGAAGGCGCAAGCAGGGGAGATGGTCCTTCAAAAAAAGAAAAAGACAGATGATGATGGAAGACGAAAACAGAGAGCTCACGTGAAATCACGCAAGACCAGGAGAATAGACCAGCCTTCGAAAATCATGATGCTGCAAGAAGACAATGAAGTTCACAAGGTCATGGTCATGGATGCGTATATAGAAAAAGGTATGATTAGACCCAACTACTTTGCAATACCAACATTATTAAGAAATAAGAAGAATGATTGATCTTATACGAGGTGTGTTAATAATAGGATTGATTAGACCCAATTATTCAGCCTTTGCAATACCAATATTATTAATAAATTAAGAAGAATAATTGATCTTATAGGATGTGTGCTAATTACAATTAACTCAATAGGATTACAAAATTAATACAGATACCACAATGCCTTGTAGTGATGACTCTTTGGATGCTTTAGGTGAAATCAAGCAAGACGAGGAGAGAGATGCCAATGGTAGTCATAGCTTTTGAAAGTAAAAAATTAAGCAGTACAGAATCCTATTGCATAGTGCACGAACAAGAGTTGTATGTGGTGATACATACTCTTAACGTCCACATACACCATTTACATAGTGAAAATTTTAAGGTATTCAAAGATCCCAATACACTCAAGTATTTATGTAATTAGCCAAATCTTGGAGGAAGACACTCTCGTTGGGTTCAAATCATGTAGGAGTTTCATATGGAAAGCCTCTATAGAAGAGGAATTCTAGATTTTGTTAGTTTTGGCATTGAGCTACACACCCCGAACACTTTGTGCCTTTCCAATACTAGATGCCAAAGATCTTGGAACTTAAACTCTTAATTTATCCATTTCCAACGAAACAATAAGTTTGTTCAAGAACCTTTATCTGTTGCTCTAATTACATGAGATTGGAAACCAAATTGAGTCATTTTTTAATTTCAGTCACCCACTTCCAGTCCTAGATCAAACAACAATGAAGCTTCATATAATTTTATGCTTTCTAAAGAGAAGTCACCAGCCCATCATTTTGGGAAGTCTTGGAAACTTCATGCATGGACATGATTTTAAGAAATTGTGAGGTCCCAATCAGCCACTTGCCACTCTCCTCCCAACCTTAAATATCCCTTTTCACTATGCATCTCTAGAGTCTTATGCAAGTTCCAAAAACTCATTATGTAGAAACTTTGAGGAGATGGAATAAATTCATGAAAGTACATAGATTCATGCTAGAGCCTTCCCTCCTCCGAGCTCTAGTCCTTGAAACATATAGGGTCCTCAACCAATGTAGGTAGACATAATGATAGAACATGGTGGTCTAAATGAATCTAATACTCTCTCCCCTTCTAAATGTCATTTTCCTCAATGATCAAGGTGGGAAAATATCTAAGAATCGGAGCTTTTGATTCCCAAGTAGCATATGTGAGTGGACGACTAATCCATGCTACTAGGTATTCTAGAATGGAACGATTTCACAACTCACAACCCCTTTTATCGAAAACTCTAAAAAGAACATCTATCTCAGATGTTCTGTGCCCTAAAGTAACTAGACCATCTATACAATTCTCATATTGAGAAATCTATGGTCTCAACTTGCTAACATGGAAAATTGAATGAACTTTATAATCATCTTGTAATTGTAACTATACACGATATCTCTACTCTTCTTGATTATTTTCCAAAGTCCACAAAATCTAAGTGATAACGTAGGTTTTTGACCCATTGTTAATTAAGAAAATAGTGGAGCTTGTAAGAACACATGATTGCCTTCTTGGAATGTCCATGGTGTATGATATCTTTGTACAAAAGCTTTGACCCTACCATCAACTTCCAAAAGAATTGAGCTATCTATAAGGTATCTTGCATGTCATTGAGAAACTGTGAAGCTCTAGGAGATCTCCTTGGGAATCCTATGGTAGCTAGGTTGTGTGGAATATAGCCATATACCTGCCAACTTATTAGTTTTATGCTTTCAGCTATTGTAAGAAAACTTTACGAAAGGAAGAAAGCTCTTCTAATTTGTTTGCTTTTTTAAAATATATGCCCAAAGCATATCCTCTAGTACTAGATTTACTCTTTTGATCTGATTTTTTGTCTATGGAAACTCTCCACTATTCATGTTGAGTTGAGCTTAAAACTTGTAAAACACATGTCTCCAAAAATTTCTTATGAATCAAGAAATCGTTTATGAGACTACAGACTAAGTTAAAGCATGTAATATGAAGATGTTTTGACTGAACATTTTTGCAACTTGCAAAGCTTTCACTATTTCCTTAATAAAATAAAATTTTGCCATTTTTACTCGACAGATCAACCATTACAAGAATAGCAGTTTTATGATGTGGTGTGCTAGGTAATATCATTACAAAATCCATGGAAATATTATCCCAATAGTACTGCAATATCTCCAATGGTTGAAAGTTTTCTCCACACCAGGATGTCTTGCACAAGGTACATCATGGTTTTCAAATATGACAATCTTTCTGAACTTCCCTTCTTGGGAATTAGGCACACAAATATTTCCCTTTCTTTTAAGAAAACATATATCTTGCACAGAGTAGATCATGGTTTTTAGAAATGGCAATCTTTCTAAACATCCCTTCTTGACACACAAATATTTCCCTTGCTTTTAGGAAAATCTCACTCAATTTGAAAGTTTGAGAATGATGTATTCTCACTTTTATCTAAAAACTTATTTATTATAGGTAGACAATAGTCATCCTCAATCTATGAGTCTTTAATCTCTTAAAATATATCACTATCTAAAATGGTGAATCTACTTTGATGCATAATCACTATCTACTATCCCATAGATTAGGTTGGGAAAAAAGGTATTTTAAAGTGTGATAATCTTTGTAAACTTTAGATGTCGCTCCATAAAAATAATGTCTCCATATCTTCAAAGCATGAATTATAGGAAAAAGCTCTTTTTCATGGATAGGCCAATATGATTGAGACTAAGAAAATCTCTTACTTTCAAAAGTAAATAGTCTACCATCCCGAATTAAAATTGCACCAATTGTGATGTCACTTTCTCCTCAGTTGTAGCAACTATTTAGCTTAAGAATATTCCACTTTATCCCTGTATGGAGAAGGTCGATGCTAGAAAAATGATCTCCTGTGGTTGACAAAAATTGAACCCAAGTCTCTCTGGAAAAGATCCTTGCACTCTATCAATCGCGCTAACCATCTTTTATTACATTCAATAAATATGGCAACAAATATCAAATCTAAGACTAGAATTTTTTTCCACGAAGAGTAGCAAAAGAGGATACACACAAGCGTGAGGCAACCATCAGCAGATATCGATCCTATGATATGAATATTGAGGCCACTTCTCATAGCTATTCTGTCGAGCTATTCATGCAATAGGAATATTCTAGCTTTTATTTATCATAGATTATTCATAGATTATACCATATGTGCACGACAATAGAGAAGAAAAATGGGTTATCGTCCCACCCATATCTTAGAAGTGGGATTCGATTCCTCACCCTACATATGAGGAAGGGCATATTCCATTGAACCACAAATTGAATGTACAATTTTATCTTGACTCTCTTAGGCAAAACCACATGAGCATCGAGAATTACGGAGAAGCAATTAGGAGATTGTCTACAACAACAAATGGGCTTGGATCCCAAGACATCATGAAGTTGAAACATGCGTGTTCATTAGGAAAATAGCTAGCCATGCTATTGTGCTATGAGGTCTGGAGGTCGAGTATGTAAGATTGAAATAAGATCTCCAACTCTTAGACAATAGCAACACGAAAGAAAGGTGAAATCAACCATGTCATGTGGCTCTCCTCTTGGAAAATAGAAGGATGTAGCTTGATCTGGAGATAAGTATTTTCCAAGTTGATGGTTTCATTTTAATACCTGATTTGCTCTTTGCTTTCATGTAGATTGCATTTACTTATCAATGAAGCATGGTATAGGTCTTCATTTTTAATGTTTGTGCAACTTTGGCAATCAATGAAAGTAAAATGAATAAGCATAGATGTATTGAAAAATTCATCAAGCACTTGATTGCATCTATGAATCATCATTTCCAGTTCATGCATGATATTGATGTACTCAAGCTTGTCCATTTTCCTATTTATATATTTTAAAGGAAGTCAATTTAGTATGTTTGTGCATGGATATATGACATGCGTGCATTGTAATCTCAAAAATTGCTTGATTTTGTTTTGCGCATAAAAAAAAAATTTCCAACACAGACATGCATGCACATGCATTTGCATATGATAGAGCATGATTCTTTGCTAAGTAGATGAATGAATATACTTTCCTAGTATTTAATTTACTTTTTCAAGTTCAAGTTAAACAATTGGGAAAACGTAAAACTAGTTAGTTGCAAAGTTACTAGCTACTTTGCAACTCAAGTAACTAGTACATTCTTTCCCAAAGTGATACTTAGGTATCAGATGCTTAATGATGAGTTCCATTAAGTAGGCTAGAATTCTTGCATAGTAAAAGTAGGAATAAGAAAGTCAAACATTCACTTTTCTTGCCATCTTGATGAGCACGAAAACATGATTACTTGCAGACTTCTAAATGTTATGATTACGCTAAGTTGAAGAGATACATATACGTATATGTATCTCCTATGAGATAGGCTTCTATGGAATGGATGTTCAATTGTGTGGCAATATGAGAGTCTAGCTGCACTAGTTGTTGCATTTAAGTCAATCAAGGCTCTCATAGTCTTTACACTCTTTCCTCGTCCTACCTCTATGGTCACAAAGAGATGTCGGTCGATTATTTTTGCACCTGATGTTTGGCACATGGCCATGTGATATAGTGGGGCATTGGGATTGAAATTTAGGCCTTGTCACCTTAACTTATTTTGCCTAATGTTCTCTCTAGCCTCTGCCTCCGCTTCTTCTCTAACCCTTACCCCTTCTTCTTTTCGCTTCTTAGTACTGTTGAGCCTCATTAGCATATCCTTTGTCAGAGGTTCTTGATATAGCTTGACTCAGCCTCCACTTATATAGCTTAGCAAGATGTCACCTTCTAGAGTGGCCAATTGAACTACACTGCTAGTGGAAATTCTATTAATTACCATGGGTCCATATCCTTGTTTTTCTAATTTATGGGCATGCTACTTTAGTGTAAAAACCAACATTAGGTCTCCCTCTTTCAATCCTTTATTCTTGATGTGTACATCAAAGTATGCCGTTTGTCTTTTCTTTGCAACACAAATGTGTAGTGCCACTGGTAACCTCGTCTCACGTAATTGTTTTGGATTAAATATCCTGGAGGACAACTCATGTCCATTCCACTCATGTTCTTGTGCTACTTTTAAAGTTGGGATCAGGAAATCTAATGGTAACACAACATTTTGTCTAAAGACCATCTGAAATGGGGTGGCATTGAGTACCATTTTGTAGGCAGCTTGCTAAGCCCAAACAACATGATAAAGTTGTTTATCCCAATCTGAGCATTTATTATTTACCAACTTTCTCAATAAGTTACATAGGATCTTATTTGTGATCTCGGATTGTCCATTAGCTTGTGGATGATAGGGGCAGACTTCTTATGTATCACCAAGAATTCTTGGAGAAGGTTTTCAATGACTTCGCTCAAGAAGTGTGTATCGCTATCACTAGCTAACTCTATTGGTAACCCATATCTAATGAACACATTCTCGAATAAGAACTTAGCTATCATTTGAGCATCGTTCTTGGTCATCACTTTGATGTCTACCTACTTTGTAAGGTAATCTGTGGCTACAATAACGTACTCTGCATGGGATTTTTTAGTTGGGGGTTTGATAGGACCTAGAAAGTCTACAACCCACTTTGCGAATGTGTGTCCTCCCATCATTGGCCTCAAAGGCATATCGTCTTTTCTAACTAGATATTGTGCACATTGCCATGTGTCACATCTCTTCAGATAAGTATGTGCATCCATATGAAAAGTGGGCCACCAAAGTACTGAGAATAGAATGGTCTTAATTACTCAGTCAAGTCCAAAGTGTCCACCCGCAACACTGCTATGTGCAATTTCTAAGATTCTCAAATAGTCTAATTTGTGAACACCTACTTTTAAGTAACCATCTTTGCCTCTTTGATATAGGTTTTCTCCTTTTAAGGTGTAGCCTTGAGCCTCTTTCTCCATGCTTTGTTTTCTTGCTAGAGTAGCCGCACTGGGTAATGTCCCCAATCTCATGAATTCTACCAACAGAGCGCTCCATTTTGGAATTAACAACACAACCAACTACTATGTTCATCCTCCTTGACACAACAAGCTAGTATAGCCTCTGTATCTTGTTTAGAATAGTGATTTCCTAGCGATCCTTCATGGGCTTGTTGCAACCAACTACTATGTTCATCCTCCTTGACACAACAAGCTAGTATAGCCTCTGTATCTTGTTTATACATACTTCCTGCCAATATTTGATACTTTTATGATCTTACAATTTCATCTTTGTTAGTTTTCATATTCGTATTTGCGGTTTGAAAGCTTAGGACAAACACGAACAACTTCTAAATTGAATAGATAAGCATCGGGCGGTTCATTAGGCACTCCTTGTGGTGGCTCTCCTAAGTGATGCAAGAAAGGTGATCTACCCTGAGGTGGGTCCTACCTTTCGTAACAACCACTTCAAAGTCCTATTCCAGTAGTAAGAGGAACCATCTTACTAAGCATCCTATATTGCAAGGTTTATTGACCAAATATAATAAAGCTTGATGATTAGTGAAAAACTTGAACTTGTTGGCCAATAGACAATGTTTAAGCTTCCTCATGGCGTATACCATTCCTAAGCCTTCTCTTTCAGTTGTTGTATAGTTTTATTCAGTCGTATTTAGCTATATACTAGCATATGTTATAAGCAAATCTAGATTTCCATCATGTGTGGGTTGCACTAGCACACATCCTATTGCATAGTTCGATGCATCTACATGGACATGGAATGGTTTACTCTAATCTAGAGTGGTCAGTATTGGTGTTGTGCACAAATGACTCTTTAGCTCATTGAAGGAATTCTCCCATTCATTGTTCCACTGAAAATTTGTCAACAAAACATAAAGAGGTTTAGCTATGATTGCATACATGTGGATGAACCTATAGTAATATCCACAATGGCCCATAAATGCTACCTCTTTAACATTCCTTGTCCTCTACAACTTTGCTATGACTCTTACTTTGTCCTCATCTATTGATATTCCATTCTTAGAAACAATATGACCTAAGATCTTACCTTGAAGTACCATGAACACACACTTTTCTGGGTTCAGACATGATCGATATTCTCTATACTTGTTGAAGATCTGTTTGAGCCCAGGGATGTGGTATCTTCTTTCTTGGGAATGGGCACATAAATCGCCCACATATACTTCTAAGCTCTTTTGCAAGAACTCTTTGAAGACATGGCACATGAGCCTTTGGACTGTTGTAGGTGAGCCCAAATGGCATCAAATGAAATGCAAAGATTCCCCAATCTATGGCAAAGGGTGTTTTGTGTTGATCTTCTAGGGCAATGGCTACTTCATTGTAACCTAAAAATCCATCAAAGAAGCTATAAACTTCTTGCCTGCTGCAACATGCTCCAATAAATGTTCGGTGATTGAAAGTGGATAACTATCTTTGATTGTAGCGGCATTAACATTTTTAAGGTTAATACACACCCGCAACTTTCCATTCTTCTTGGGCACCACAACAATGGGGGATACCCATTCAATATGTTCAATCTCATATATAAATCCAACCTCAATCAGCCTATCAATTTCTTCTTTTATTTTGGCTATATAAGTGTCATTATATGTGTAGGGCCTCTGTTTGGTGGGCTTGGCATCAGTTTTCATGGGAATCATATGGGAACATATTTGCATATCTACTCCCCTTAGGTCTCTATAAGTCCTTGCAAACACATCCCTATATTCCCTTAGTAAAAAACAATCTCTACTTCCTCTTCTTCACTTAGGTCTTCCCCTATGTACATACATCACTCTTCATTCTCTTCAATGGTTACTACAGCTTTTTTGTTCTTTTCTTTATTATCATACACTTCTCCTGTGATGGCCTCTCTCTTAGGCATTCCTACCAAACTTTTCCACTCTTCAACTTCATATTTCTTGAAATTCTTTGGTGCTTCAAACAATGATTCCTCCTCTACTTGTTTCATAGCTTTTCTTTTCCTTTTTTTTTTTGACTACCTTCACTTCCATCCTTCAAATTTACAGTTTTGATGCGTGTGAGAGGTTCTACTTCTTTTTGGGTAAATACTCCTATGTTTTCTAGATAATTCTCTTCTGAGTCAAAGAAACTATCCATCAAAATGGACTCTAGATTGTCGCCATTCTCTTCTTCTTCTATGACCTCATTAGAATCACACTCTTCCAGTAAGGGTTCACACATGAACAGAGAGATATCATAACCCTCCTCATCACAATGAGGCATCCACTATTCTTCATTCACAACAATGTCGATGGTGGCTAAGATTTCTACCCAACCATGAGGCTCAAATTCCTCATGTGGAACGATCATCGGTGTGTAGGTTGGGTCTCTAGCTAGTCTATCTCCTTGAGAAGTTCCTTCTTCTCTTGCTTTTAGCATCTTTCCTCTTCCTCTACAACCTTGCACATCCACAAGTGAGTATCTTCATGCATTCAAGATGGATCAGAAGAGCTTAAAGAATGCACATAGATGGAATCCTCTTGCACCTTGTTGATAGGACTCCACTAGAGGGGTGGTACATCTCTGAAGGTAAATCCTTCAAATTTACCTTGGTTGTGAACCCTAAGTGCTACAAGTAGAAGGAGTCGGTTCGCCAATCTTGTATGACATGCAATTGTCATAGGAAGGGTCTTCTTAGGATCATTTCATAGATGTTGTTCTTGCCAAAGTCACATATAGCAAAGGTGTGTTCAAACTCTACCCCACAAGTGGTTAGAGTTATCCCTTCTAGCAATCCTAAAGGTCTTTCAACATGGCGGTCAGTCATTTGAAGCTTCATTCTAGTTGCTCTTAATGTGGGTTTTCCCCATTGCTTCCAGAAGGAGGTGGTTGCAATCGCAACACCAACACCTAAATCTAAGATAGCTTTGGTTGTGTAACCTTGGTGGTGATTGGAAGATAAGTATTACCTTCCTCACCTTCACTCGTGTCTCCTATTTTGTCTAGAGGTATCTCTGGGAATTTTCGCTTAAAACCTACTTTTGACATATTGGAATCAAGTTTTGGAACCTAATTTTTCACATGTTTCCACAACTCGGGTTTTACTTTGAGCAGTTCTTCTATGGTGAGATGACACTGCACCTTATTGTTCTTCACAACTTCAGTGTTCCTTGGAACCACTAAGACTTCATTCCTTATCATTATTGTGGGAGCTGTGATCTAAAGAGATTGAGATTCCCATGGGCCTCTGAATTGTGGAAACTCTTGTAAAGAATTAGATTCAAAATCTAATCTTTCATCTTCTTGTTGCTCTGCTTGGTCTTCGTAAATAGATGGAATGTCTTGGGGAAATTGATCATGAGGATCATCAATTTCAGGAATGGGAGGGGGATAACCCTTCGCCTTGGCCCATTTCTCTTCTTGTATTTCTTGGAAGAACTCTTGAGAGTACTATTCAATTGAAAGAGGTGTTCCATTATCCAAGGAATCGGGAACATAAACATTTGTTGGCAGTGAGATTTCTCTTTCAACAACTGGTTGAGCCTGTGGAGGTAAAGAAACCTACAGCTTCTTTACCAACTGCTCTAATCTTTCTACTAAGCCTTGGAAATGCAAACCCAATGTGATAGAATTTGTTTCATTGAACAATTTATTGGTCTCTAGAATAGTGTGAGCTAGTTCTACCATTTTCATGCACATTTTTGTCCGTTCAATCTCTAAGTCTACTCTAGGGTAATCTTATCTAGGTTTTCAATTGTTGATCGTTCTTGAAGTCGATCCTGGTAGGCCTTGAATATCATGTCCAAGCCTTCTAGGGTTGGATCTATGAGAACAGACCCTGGTTGTAGTCTATTCACAATGAGTGGTGGGTCTATGGGATATGGATGGGATGGGTGGGTGTTGTGAGTGCATTTGAGTTGTGATTTCCATTAACTTGGATTTTTTTTATCTTAGGCTTTCCTCAAGGTTACTCATCTTCTTTGACCATTTCCTTTTCATTCTCTTATGACTATCATTCCATACTCGTGTTCTTTTCTTAGCTAGACTCTCAGTCTCGTTAATCTTTGAACTCTTTTCTTGACCTAGGCTTTGGTTCTACTGTAATGCTTGAGCTCTAATGACTAATTTCCATTGGGTACTGGAAGTCACACTTCTATTAGAGTATACTACCAATCCAATGATGTTAATAGGAGTGATCTTTGACACATTGTTTGGGTTCTTAGGATAGTCCCTCAAAAGGTATTCCTTCCCACAACCTGAACAAAAACCTTGAAATGACTAATTTCCATTGGGTACTGGAAGTCACACTTCTGTTAGAGTATACTACCAATCCAATGATGTTAATAGGAGTAATCTTCGACACATTGTTTGGCTTCTTAGGATAGTCACTGATTGGGGTTGTCTAGGTGCTGGTATATGGTAGTCACAAATAAAGTGATCTCCTTGGCATCTATAGCATGGTCCTCTGGGTGCTTGGGATCTTTACTATCTTGGTTGGGGCATTGGGTTAGGATTTGTATACATGACATTGGTGTATTCTTGCTCCTATTTTTTTCCCATAGGTGATGCCTCATATTGATACAAAAAAGTCTCACTATGCTCGGGTGACTCTGTCTAATACGCTCGTGGACTATCTTCATGGGTGTAGTAAGAACTTTGAGCATGAGGGTTATTTTTTGAGACCAAAGGGATCATCAGCACCAATGCTCTATTAGGGGTCTCCTCTACCATTGCATACTTAATTGTGATCAAATTTTCAAGAGAAGGTGGTTGGCTTCCTAGGACCGGTTATGGCCTATATGGCGTCTCATATTGTTGTTGGAATTGGGATTGATATTGCTATTGTGGCCTATAACACGGCTATTGGCATCGGTTTTGATACCTACCCTATTGGTAAGGTTGTTGATAAGGTTTTCTAACAGCCTACCTATTGTGTGGAAGATCTTGAGCTATATGGTTCATGTATTTTCCCTCAATAGTGCAATATGAAGCACTCAGTTCTCTCACATTTTGGTTTTGCAATGGGCATACATTAGCCATGTGGTCCCCTCAGCAAGTATAACATCATTTCAATGAGGTGACCCTTGGTGTTTGTCTATTTTGAACTCCTAGCTTCTTGGCAACTTGCTCAGCTAGCTCATCTATCGTAGTGGAGGTTCTAGAAGTATGACCGGTAGAACTGTCAAAATCCTTGTAGAGCTTGGACAAATTGAACTCCTCACCCAAGTTGTCTTCAATGTTAATACACATTCTCAAGCATTGATCTAATGTGATTGGCTCTTTGAGATATACATAAGATCTAAGTTTTTGACTTAGAAGTCCATCTAAAAACAAGGAAACTTGTTTTGCTTGTGTAGGTAATTTAGGTGAGGGACATTTCTCCACGTATTGTTTGAATCTCTGTCACGCTAGTCGAATTGTTTCTTGGGGTGTCTGCTTTGAGCAATGTATCAAGGATGATTTGTTATGCCTGATGCCACTCTTGGAAAATTCTACAATGAATGCTTCTAGCAGTTGACCTATATTCTAGTAGTTATGATTGTTTAGGGGTTGAAACCAAGCTAAGGTAGTACGCTTGAGGGTCAAACCAAATAGCTCAAACTGGGTGAACTAGTCCTTGACCTGTTCAACTCTCAACACTTGTTTGAACTCGGTGACATGATCATAAGGATCTCCTGACCCATCAAAGTATTTTTTTATTGTCTTGACCACTTGAGAGGGTCTAAGGGTTCTCAAGTACTCTCAAGGTCTAGGCAATGGAAATTCATGTTCCTCTCTTTGATTTCTATGTGCTCTATGTCTCTCTTTCATGTCTTTCACTTTCAAGGCATGATCTATCTCTGTCCATAGTTTTTGCAAATCTTACCTCAGGTCTCTCTCTAGCTCTTTCTCTCTAGGTTTCATGATCCTCAGATGATCCTACTCCTTGGAGGCCATGGTAACCATTAGATCTTGGTGGACGGAAAATAAGTTTGCCCCTCTAAGTGTAGGCATGTGTTCCATGCTCTGTTACCAAAAACATTCTCTCTGATATGTTATCTAGATAGGCATCTTTTCTTGGTATCTCGGGATCTTTGAACTCATAGATGGTGACTCTACCTATTTTACTAGATTGATCTGGCTTGAATCTCCAAATTTCTCTTCCTAGGTCTCCTTGTTTTAGGTCTCCTATTTCATTCTCATGAATGATATTTCCAAACTCATCCATCCTGTCTGGTAAGCTAGTAACCACATACATGGTTCCTTGCTTATCAATGTATGAAATCTCTTTGAATTTAACCACTGGGTGTTCAAGTCCAAAGGGTTGATCGGGATTCTTGAGTTGGATAACCAATCACCTTAGACCAACTTCATAGATGCGAGCACCTAATCGGTTGGTCCTAATATATTCCAATTGCATTTTATAAGGACCTTCTGGTGTTTGTAAATAGGTAGTGCCTGAGCTACCTGCGAGTCTCTCCATGCTAAAAGACATTTCTGAATCACTTGTTTCCGAACTTAGCATGCAAGGATAATCACTAAATTGTTGTGTCCATGACCTAGCTATGTGATTGACACTAGCTTCAAATGATCTGATGCTTTGTCAGTCTCTCCCTAGGTGTCTACCTGATCTAAGGTTCATATGCTCCATTAATTAGCCTAGTGACCCTTGTACAACTACATTATTGAGTATATCAGACTTTTTGAAATCTGGAACGTCTTTCTTCTTTCAATCAATCCGATCTTTAGTGATTTAGCATTGCTTCCTTAACATTAATACTTATGTCTGAAACAAAATATATGAACCCTTTTTATTAGCAGTGCACATGCCAATAGCTTTCCCTGCCATTCCTCAGCTTCCTATAATCTAGATAAGGTTAGCTAATTCAATAAAACCTTTCTGAAAGCATTTTAGAATCCATAATCTTTTGCAACATAACAAGTATCTTCTTCTATTTCTTTGCAACACAAATCTGATAGAATCTGAACCTTTGACTTACTTCCTCCAATGCTAAGAATATTTTTAACAAAGGATAGACAACTGAATCATAATTACTCAAGATCTTCAAGATCATTCAAGATCTATCAAGATCATATAAGATCATACTAGATCTATCCAAGATCTCTCCAAAATAGAATCTACTCTTATCAAACCTTCATGACTGAATGTTTGATTTATTACCTGAATGTCTCTAAGTGTCCATGCTTCTCACATAAAGTTGTAAAACTTTCTTCAAACAAATCCTTCCCAAGAATCTGCAACTTCTACTTGAAATACAAGTGGACAAACTCTCACCTTGAGAACTCCAAAAGTTGCAAGTTGATACTTCATCTTTTCATATTCTAGCCGCATGAAATGTGATAGTGCTTTCGTTTGGCTAACTCCACTTCTCAATCAAGTGATAGGATTAAATGGAACACCTTTTTGAATACAAGCATGTATCCAAAAATCTAGACAATCATAGAAAGTGAATTCTTCAACTGACTGGTACAAAACAAAAATATGAATTTTCCTCAATTTTCTCAAAATATTGAAAATTTTGACATTTTTTGAAAATACTAAAATTCTGAAAATACTGATTTTTCTGAATTTTTATCCTAAAAAACTCTGAATTTTTTGAATATACTGAATACAGAATATGAGGTACCTTTTCCGAACAAAAACCTCACTCCAAGTCTCCAACATCTGCTACAAATACTCTTTTACCTCAAGAGTTAGGTCAAGAAGAAAAATAATTCTCTACAACTTGTCATATACCAAGTAGCTCTGTATTGACACTCCAAGAATTCTTTGAGGGAACAGATAGCTACCTGCTCAAAATCTTCAACTAAAACATAACTCATACACATATGAGTCAAAACATATATCTGCTGCTTTTCTTTCTCTCAATGCAATTCTGTCAAAACCTACTAAAACATGACCAAGTGTAATACAAAACAAGAAACTGCTTCTTCTTTAGACTATCTTCTTCATACAAGATGTTCTCGTAGACTTGTCTTTGGATGTAGAGGATAAACGTAAGAAAAGTATATGGAAAATATAAGAGAGAAAAGGAAGTCTTACTTTCCCTTTGGAATTGTTGGACCTTCTTCTTCTGCATCTTTCTCCCACTTGATGGTGTTAACATCTTCAAACTTCTCTTTCATACCTTTTGTTCTATTCATCTTGAAGTGGCAAGCACTCTTAACTTCTTCAAATGATTTTTTCTCTTCCTTTAGTGCTAAGAGTAAGAGACAAAACAAACATGGTATATGAATGGAAGTGAACATAGAATCATGTTTTACCATCTCCTCATAACTTTGAATCAAAACTCTACTTCAAATGTGATTACTGATTTTACCAACCTTTTGGCTGAATGCTAAATTACCTCTCTAGAGTACCTAGATCAAATTCTGTACCTGGATATCCACCCAACTTACAACACAAAATTAGCTGACAACAAAACTCAGCCCATCTCCAAATTTGTCTTCTTAGATAAGCTTTCTTGCCATGAAAAAGATATATCAAAAACTGTTTTGATGTAGCTAATGCTTTTACTTTCAAAGAATGAAAGTCTATGAAAGCACTTCTTGAATCCTTCAAACCTCTTCATAACTGCTCTTCTAAGATATGAGCTGCAATGATAATCTGATAGTAGAAACTAATACCTGTGATTTGATGTTGATCTGGTTCCTTCATCTTCTCCAAACCAATTGTTTTTCCTTGAATTTGAAGTAGCATTCTCTTCATCAAGTCTTGGTCTTCAAATAATACTCTTTGTAAAGTATTTGCGTACTCTTCCAATAGTATTCGGCTGCTAACAGATCATCAACTTCATACTTCACACTGATAAATAAACATGTGACAGAATTATCTAATTCTCAAATCTCTACTCATCTAGATTAAGTGTATATGTCAAATGTCAAATATTAGAAGATGCCCTTAAATCATATGTTGTAAACCTGGAAGTCTGGGAACCTATCCCTGGATGCTCTGATACCAAATGTTGGAAATTTAGTAGGCCCATAACTAATACCACAGATCCATAGCTCCATAGGTCGAGGATTTACAACATAGAATCCAGCAATCTTCCAATATTGACAAAATATGAACATACCACACTTAATCATACAAATGATGAGTCAAAGATAGAGGAAGATTAGAAAACATGTGTAAAGTTTACGTAAGCCACTCCTTACTCACACTATCAAATATAAAAATGTCATTTTACAATGTGGGAGTCAAAATCTCAACCACTCTATGCGAACAAAAATAGATGGAAGAGCTTATGAACATAATTTACAAGAATATTCAGATGTAGGGATAGCAATCTGAACATATATGAGATGTATGACCTGATAGGTTGTAGAAGAGTATATATGAATGACAGAAAGAGGAAAGATCAGTTGGTAACTGATAATCAGCAAACCCTAATCTGATTTTAGGCTATGGAAGATCCTAAATCAGATGTGTGTGTGAAAGATCACATACTTACAGAATTAGCATAGAATGCTAACATGTTGCTGACAGAAATCCTCATACTCATGTGAAAACACCTTCTCTAACACCTCATTTGAATGCATGTAGCATGCATGTACTGACTCTCCTTTAGATATGCCAAATAGGACTTCTCCTCATATGGATGTCACTGCCTCTATAAACTCTAAGTAGTACTTGTATGCATAAAGAGAATATGTACCTGAATTCTTAACATAAGATGCAAATCTTATGTTAACCTCCATCCAATGTCTTTGAAGTACACCGAAATCTTCATGTAGAAGACAATCTTCAAATACATTATGTAGATGGTTGATCCACATCACCAAACTGTTGATAGGTAAGTCTTCTCCATAAGCAAGAGTGTGAGAACACTTTTCTCCAAGAAGAACTCCATAGCTGCTCCTCAACATGCTCCTAGAGTGCACCATGGATGCCCCATGTGTGCGAGAGCACCACCTCTAATGAGGGACCAAAAACTGGCGTTGCCAATTAGTGTGTGATACTTTTAAGTGACCCTTGCATGTTCTTATATAGTATAGCCTCGATGAAATAAAGCACAAATGAAAAGCCCTCCATAAAGCAATTTCGTAATTCATTTTTACTTTTAATAGCAATTAGATTTGCGATCTCTAAACATCCTTCGTCGTTTTTAGCTACGCATGTCTTCTAAAAATAGACGTCTTCAAAATCATATGCTAAACATAGATTGCCAAAAATCTAAAAATAGATGTCTTCGAATCCGGATGCTCAAGATTGGAGGTGATTGTGTTATCCAAGGCACCCACGCCTTTTTGCTGTAGAGGAGTTACTGACAAAATCTGCATATCCTGTATACTCTGAGCAATATGGACCAATTGACCATGGGACATTGAGACATTGTTTTCCAACATGTTGATGATATGCTGCTCATTGGTCCTCATGAGAAGCATATTGCTGATTTCAAGGCTGATTTGCATGCCTCATTTGAGATGTCTGAATTGGGGCATTTGCATCATTATTTGGGCATTGAACTTATGCAAGTTGATGGCAGAATATCTTTGTGTCGAATGAAATATATTGACACATTATTGCAGTGTTTTGGCCTTGACCATTGCAAACCTACTGCCACTCCTATGGAGACTGGTTTGTAATTGAGTCTTCATGATGCTGGAGATGCATTTGATGTTTTTCTCTATCAACAAGCTATTGGATGCTTGATTTACTTATGCATTACTCGGCCAAATATTCAGTTTGCTATCTCATAGATGAGCAGGTTTATGCATTTCCCAAATGTCAAGCAATGGGTTGCATTTATTTGACCGAATAATTAAGAAATACCGAATATGTTTGTTTTATTCGTGGTTATCCAAATAAACACTGAAAAAAATGGACATAGATAATCTTTCAACCGAAAGGCTTTTGATCAAAAACTATTTCAATCGAAACACTTTCAATTGAAAAGCATTTCGATCAAAAACGCTTTCAATCGAAAAGCGATTCCTAACAAAAAAATATATAATTTCACATTCGATTGAAAATTTCATTGCGCATGTGCTTGATTGCTACTCTTTAGAGCTCTAATCCTACCATTTCTTTCATAGAAACCTTCCTTCACCGTATCATTGAGGTATTGATTTAATTTTTATTTATTATTTATTTTATTGTTTTGTTCATTGTATCATGCATATTGTATGATTCACATATGCATCTCTTACATATGCCTGATTTGTATTTATATAGCTAGTTTTGTGTTTTTTAAGCATCAATTGTATACATGTTCGACTCGTAAAAGCATTTCTTACTTGTATACATTGATGAAAAAATTTTAAAAATAAACCTCTACTATGATTGTCTGACTCGCTACATCGATTCTTACTCTCACACGAGTATAGGATTCAACAATAGATCTATTGAGATTGTTTGAATTTCCACCTCGATTCCTACTCTCTCAATAGTATAGGGAGTGTATAGGGACTATTGTGATTCTCTGATTCTTTGACTCTTACTCTCACAATAATCACGTAGATTCCAATGAGCATACTTAGTGTAGGTGACAAGGTGTATAGAAACTATTGTGATTGTCTGATTCTTTGACTCTTACTATCACAATAGTTATATACAATCATGTGACAAGACTCATACATAGTATAGTAATGTATATGAACTACTATGAACTTCTAATTCTTTGTCTCTTATATTCTTAATAGTTACATAGATTCAATTCAAGATTACAACTACACTTTCTATTTAATTATAAATCTACTTATCTAACTATCCAAATTTCTATCATTTGTGTAAACATACTATTGATTTATCTATCCATACACTTACTAATGTATCCATTTATATATGTACTTAAAATGTATTTGAGTATCTATCATTTTATTTATGGGACATCTTTTATTCCTGTTTTTATGAATTAGATTTGTGTTTAAAGTTTTAATATTTATTATGATAGCCTGATAGTTTATTTTTTATTTTTGCATGAATGGAAGGTAAAATAAACAAGCACGAGCAAAAAATTTTGGAAGAATTTATGTGATCCTACATGTGTGGAATGAGAGAAGATCAAATAACTCTAGCCATGGACACATCTAATTACAAAGATTTCATTGCACAATCATTTAGAACAACATATATTAACATTGAAGATAAATTTGGCAGAGCGTCAGGTGGAGCACAAGTATTATATGAGCAAATGTCCAAAGAGCTTACTCGTATCTTTGGATAGATCATCAAAGTAGCAGAGTCATCGGCATTGGATACCACCACAATGCCCAGATTCATCGATAAAATTAAATTTGATTGATTTACATTATTAGACAATGAAGAGAGGAAAGTGTGATTATGTGATTTTGATAGAACAACATATTTACCAATAATTTCTTTATCCAAAGCTACCTAATTTAGAAATATCAACTAGAAATGAGTGGAGTCGAAAGTACTGGTGGATTGCACCCAAATGTATATACACTAGTCCTCCACCTTTTAATAAGAGTCAGGACACATTTACGGTTTTGATACTCCTATTGCAACTCTTGACATATATAGATTTCAATAGTTATCACATTGATAAGAACGCGATTTACAAGTTCAAATATGGTTTAGAATTAGCTTCTGACAAAGATGTATCAAAAAAAGTAGAGGCACATGAACTACTTAGAGTATTCTCACATCTAACTTGGTATCGTTTAAAGATATCCATGACAGATGGATTAAGACCGTATTGAAAACGATCTATATTCATTTGAACTATCTAGATTAAATGATATAGATTCAATTGCATTAAGTGGAATAAATGTTATGGATTCATGTGGATTAAATGAAGTGGTATCATTTGAGTTAAGTGGATTAAATAAAGTGTATTCATTTGTAATATGTGGATTAAATGATTTGGATTTATTTGAATTATGTGGATTAAATGAAGTGGTATCATTTGAGTTATATGGATTAAATGTTGTGGATTCATTTAAATTATGTGAATTAAATGTTATGGAGTAAATGAAGTGGTATCATTTGAGTTAAGTGGATTAAATGAAGTAGTATCATTTGAGTTAAGTGGATTATGTGAATTATGTGGAGTAAACGAAGTGCTATCATTTGAGTTAAGTGGATTCATATGTAATATGTGGATTAAATGATGTTGATTTGTTTGAATTATGTGGATTAAATGAATTGGTATCATTTGAACTATGTGGATTAAATGAAGTGATATCATTTGAGTTATATGGATTAAATGTTGTGGATTCATTTACATTATGTGAATTAAATATTATGGATTCATTTGAATTATGTGGAGTAAATGAAGTGGTATCATTTTTGTTAAGTGGATCAAATGAAGTGGTATCATTTGAACAATGTGGATTAAATGAAGTAGTAATATTTGAATTATGTGGATTGAATGTTGTGGATTCATTTAAATTATGTTAATGAAATGTTATGGATTCATTTGAATTATGTGGAGTAAATGAAGTGGTATCATTTTCATTAAGTGGATTAAATGAAGTGATATCATTAGATTTATGTGGATTAAATAAAGTGGTATCATTTGAGTTATGTGGATTAAATGTTGTGGATTCATTTAAATTATGTGAATTAAATTTTGTGGATTCATTTGAATTATGTGGAGTAAATGAAGTGATATCATTTGAGTTAAGTGGGTCAAATGAAGTGGATTCATTTGTAATATGTGGATTAAATGATGTGGATTAATTTGAATTATGTGGATTAAATGAAGTGGTATCATTTGAGTTATGTGGATTAAATGAAGTCGTATCATTTGAGCTATATGGATTAAATTTTATGGATTCATTTAAATTATATGAATTAAATGTTGTGGATTCATTTGAATTATGTGGAGTAAATGAAGTGGTATCATTTTCGTTAAGTGGAGTAAATGAAGTGGTATCATTAGATTTATGTGGATTAAATGAAGTGATACCATTTGAACTGTGTGGATTGGATGAAGTGGTAACGGGGTTCATTTGAGTTATGTGGATTCTTCTGAGGTAAAATTAGTGTTTTTGTTTTGCAGATTTGGAAGTAAAACATGGCAAGAATGCTAGATGTGAATAATGAGCTTGATCATGCTGAATCTCAAAGGATTTTGTCTCAGTAGAATTCTCAATTTGTGCAATCGGGATTAGCATTTTCATTCCATCAAAATTTAGAGCCAAAGGGATTAGAAGGAGACCACTATCAATGAAAGAAGTAAAAAATCTATTTCCAAATCATTTTGTTTGTGATGTTCTCTTTTGGGTTACAGGAAGGGCAAAAGAAATAGCACCTTAAAGCATTTTTTACTTACAACATAAAGGATTGGTAGAGATTCTACTTTGAGGCTTTGTGCAAGTTGAGAGATCATTATCAAATAATAATCAAATAGCACTATATTTCATTCAAAAAGTTTCTGTACAAGATATTCTTCATCCACATGTAGATTGGGATGATCGTCCAAAGAATGCAAGTATTGGTTTGGGTTATCCTCAAAATCGAGCAGAATTTCGTAATCAAGAAAATGAAGGCCCTTTTCCTTGAAACTGGCCCTATATTTTTCCACATGAAGAACATAACCTTATACATGATTTGTCGTCACAGGGAGCAAAATTATACAATGAAGGATTAATAATTCCTGCATTACGAAGAACAATAGATGATCAACAAAAGAGGATTGATGATCTAGAAAGTCAAGTGAAAAATTTACAAATTTTTTTGGATGCATATGAGAGCAAATATGAAATACAAGAAGCACCAAGACTACTATTCGACGATGAAGCCATCATGTAATCACTCGAATAATCTACTGATATTCTAGTCTGTTAGTAGGCTAAAATAATGATACTTCTTAAGCTATTCAAACCTTACAGCTCTGATACTATGTAAGACAATAGTTACGCAATATAACACAGGAGCAATAGCAGAGAAGATAACAGATATAGGAGAATCTCAACAATTTTCTACTAGCAGCAAGTACAAAGATGATGACGTTGTCCACCCGTGCGCTCTCAAGGTAGAGCTTAAATGGTGATCTAGACAACTCTAGAAAGGGAGATACAAGGTAGAGGTATGCTGGCTCAACTCGGTGTCTTAGGTAGTGCAGAAGTCATGTATATATAGGATCATGGGTGGCCTGCCATGGACGGCTATACATGGGTGGTAGAGCGTGGGCGGCCACCGCCCGCGTAATTGCCATACACGGCTTAGACTGGTTGAACCGACCTAACAAATATAAATGATTTCTCACTCCGACATGGAATATTCCATGGAATATTCCCCGGACCCCACAATTGGGGACCCTAGTAACTCCCTTTCCTTATAATATCTTACATGGTCCAATATGATCTTCATCCAACATTCAAGTTGGGATTCCCATCAATTGGGTAATGCACGCTTGGCTTCTCCTCATAAAGGGGGCCTTACAAAATGTGCATACAATCATGAGGGGTAGACATTGATCATATACTAACAGTTTGTTGTGCTACTGTAGAAGCTATCTTGGTTGGAGCATGTAACAAATGCATATTACAAAACACATATACCAAATCATTAGCATGTGATACACTTAAGCAATTTCTTTGTTTTCAATGAAGAAAATCATAGGCACTCCAATTACATTCACAACTACCACTTGAAGTTGTTATTGAAAGGACTCTCATAGCTATATGTTTCAACTCCACTACTTCACCTCTGTACTCTTTCCATCAAATAGGAGGTGGATGCTTTTGAGCGCTTCAATGTGCCATAGATCTCCAATCCTTCTCGATTTACATAATCTTCCCTTTGGTGGAATGCATCTCGACCATTTGTACCTCGAAGTGATAACTGACATGTGGTTTTGAAGTTTGCCACAACTTATTTGTTTGATGCTTGACTATTGAGTTGAAATGCTGGATCCAAAATGATTGTTCTCCATGCAAATGAGTATGCATTTGCACCCATCTTTTCTCTGCTAACGATACAATCTGTGTTTTTTCTCATAATGAAAATTGATTAAAGTCTTGTACTTTTTGAATAGCTTTTGACATAATCTAATAAACGTTTCCAATCACAAACTTATCAGTATCAGCCATTCGTAAAAGTTCCACAAAAGGTTTAGTGATACTGATGTTTTTTTCAAGATCACACCAAAAATTTTATGATTGTATTGGAGACACACACTTTGATGTTGCAACTCGATAAGACGGATACTTTTGAACCATGCCTCCCATCTTCGATCTTCAATCATTTCTACAAGAGCTAGTTTAACTTCCAATAATCCATTGAGCACAATATAGGCAGTTGCAAATCGTCTGGCACAAAAAAATATGAAGTGCTTTATTGAGAGATTTTGATCTAAAGAGCAAATATAAAAATTGATGCTCTGATAAATTTGATCACATGATTTGCATGTAATAAGCTGTTTTTTAATAAAAGATAATCTACCTATATCTTTCAATAATAAGTTTCATGTGTGAGCTGCAGATGGAACCCAAGTAATGCCTTCATACTTGTTTTGAATTATAACTCCAACACTTCCAAAATTAGAGGCATTATCTGTCAGTATCGCAATCACATTCTTCATACCACCCATGCATGATATAGCATGTTCATATAGCATGTTGGTACTTTTCTCTTTAAGAGAATCAATAGCTTCTAAAAACATGCTTCCCTTTGGACATATAACCATGAAATTAATCAATGGTTTCTTTTGATAACTTGTCCATCCATCCAATGCTATTGTACATCCATACATGGGTACATAATCAAGTACTATTCACTTTAAAATAGCTTAGTGCTTTTTTTCACTTATCTGCATACTCTGTTCACATTTTGTTATCATCTGACATGGTGAAGCCTTTCCATATAGTTGGCATCAAAGAATCTTTGAAAATGGGATTTTGAATAACATTGAAAGGAATCCCACATGCTAAGAATGTTTGAGTCCATTTAAAATGAAGCTTGAGACAATCTTGCTTTTGAAAATCTACTAGTATAGTATTTTGTGATTTAGTATGGACAAAGCATGGTGACACAGTATTAGACCCACCATTTTTACTACATTCACAAAGTCCACTCTTTTTTGACGTAGTTGGAGAAAATGGAGTACATGTATCTTGGTTATTCTCAAAAATAGTTTGAGAGACTTGAGTAGAAATACCCTGAGGATCCTCTACTGTCATCGATGCATCTACTCATTCTTGCTTTACACCTTGGCTACTTCGAACGTGCTGTGAACTACTCATACTTTTGAATCTTTTGATATGATACCTTGAGATATACATTTATTTGCATAATTTGCAAAATGTGCCCATATATCTCAAGGTATGACATCAAGGTATCACATCAAGGTATCACATCAAGGTTTCACATCCTGTCATATTATTACATGTACTAAAAAGATGCTCTTTTATCCAAGTTGCATTTCCTACATAACGATGTCCACAATATTTGCATTGTATTGTGGACACTATTTTATCCTCTTGATGAATGATCACATGACTATTCTTTTACCTTTCCCATAGTTCTTGCAAGTTGCTTTATGAAGACTCTACAAAAAGACAACATAAATCAACATCAAATAAGATATAGAATCAATGTAGAGTCAAAAAATCACAATAGATTTTATTTCTCAATCATACACATGCATACAATTACACATAACATTGTGAAATAAGAATCAATATTGCATAAAACATTCAATAGATTTTAATTCTCAATTATACACACATGTACAGTTACGTATACAGTTATAATAGATTTAATTCTCAATCATATTGTATACATACACATACAATTATACCTACTATTATGAAAAAAGAATCAATGTTAAGAAATAATTTACGATAGACTTTAATTCTCAATCATACACCCATATATAATTACACATAAAAATCATTGTTGAGTCAAACAATCACAATATATTTTAATTCTCAATCATACACACACATACATTTACACATACTATTTTCAAGATTCAATGTTGAGTCAGACAATCATAATAGATTTTAAATTCCCAATTATATGCACATATGCTTACACATACTACTGTGAAATAAGAATCAATGTTGAGTCAAAAAATCACAATAGATTTTAAATTCCTAATCATATGCACATACATTTACACATACTATTGTGAAGTAAGAATCAATGTTGAGTCAAACAATCACAATAGATTTTAAATTCCCAATCATATGCACATACACTTACACATACTATTGTGAAGTAAGAATCAATGTTGAGTCAGACAATCAAAATAGATTCTAAATTCCCAATCATATGCACATATACTTACACACACTATTGTGAAGTTAGAATCAATATTGAGTCAGACAATCACATAGATTTTCATTCACAATTATACACTCATATGCATACACATACTATTGGATGAAACTTCATTGGATCCCTTTATAATTCAAGGATCTGAGAAGGTATTAATACGTCTACAAGACAATGCCATTTTAGAGACCTAGAAAGTTCTAGTTCACTTATTAATATCTTGAATTATAAAAAAGAACATAAAACCTTTTCCAACAAACACAATAGTTTTTAATTCACAATCATATAGATGCACATACACAATGATATTAGATTTTCACATATAATCATATAACATACACGCACATACACATACACATACATATACTATTGTGAAGTAAGAATCAATATTGATTCAAACAATCACAATATATTTTTACTCACAATCATACAGACACATACATATTGAACTAATACCTTCTCAACACTTGAATTATAAAAAAGAACATAAAACCTTTTCCAACCAACACAAAAGTTTTTAATTCACAATCATATACATGCACATACACAATCACATTAGATTTTCATTTACAATCATATAACATACACGCACATACACATACACATACACATACACATACTATTGTGAAGTAAGAATCAATATTGATTCAAACAATCACAATATATTTTTACTCACAATCATACACACACATACATATACTATTGTGAACTAAGAATCAATGTTGAATCAAACAATCACCATAGATTTCATTCACAATTATACACTCAAATACACATACATATACGATTGTGAAGTAAGAATCAATATTAATTCAAACAATCACAATACATTTTTGCTCACAATCATACACACACATACATATACTAATGCTTCAAGGTTCTTTCTCCTACATGCCCTAATCTTTTATGCCAAATCTCAAGCTTTGAAAGTGTTTGATCTTTATAATTGTATAGTGCAATATTCTTTGTATCTTCTAGCTCAAATGTAAAAAGTCTACCTGATTTTTCTCCTTTAGCTATTCTCTTGAACCCATGCCTTGGATCCTCCACAAATGCTCCATGCAAGAAGGCCATTGGCACTAAGTGGATATACAAGCTGAAGCGTAAACCGGATGGTACAGTTGACAGGTATAAGGCTAGGCTTGTTGCAAAGGGTTATGCACAGGAAAGAGGCATTGATTTTGATGAGACCTTTGCACCTACATGTCATATGACTACTGTTCGGAGCATCTGTCCACTTGCAGCTCATCATGGTTGGAATGTACATCAGTTGGACATTAAAACAACATTTTTGAATGGTGACTTGCATGAAGAAGTGTATGTTTTTCAGCCCTGTGGCTTTGTGCAAAAAGGGCATGAAAACCAGGTGTGCAGGTTAAAGAAGGCATTATATGGTTTAAAGCAAGCACCACGTGCTTGGTATGAGAAGATACATGCCTATCTGATTGCACATGGCTTTGAGAACAATGCAACTGAAAGCACCTTATATGTTAAGCGTGCTAATGATGTGCTTCTGATCGTTGTTGTCTATGTTGATGACATGCTGCTCACTTGTCCTATTGAGAAGCATATTGCTGATTTTAAGGCTGATTTGCATGCCTCATTTGAGATGTCTGATTTGGGGCATTTGCATCACTATTTGGGCATTCAATTTATGCAAGTTGATGGTGGAATGGCTTTGTGTCAAACAAAATATATTGACACATTATTGCTGCATTTTGGCCTTGAAAACTATAAGCCTATTGCCACTCCTATGGACAGAGGTTTACGATTGAGTCTTCATGATGATGGAGATGCATTTGATGTTGTTCTCTATCAACAGGTTGTTGGATGCTTGATTTACTTATGCATTACTCGGCCAGATATTCAGTTTACTGTCTCACACATGAGCAGGTTTATGCATTGCCCAGGAGTCAAGCATTGGTAGGTAGTTAAGCGCATCTTTCGCTATTTGAGTGCTACTCAGCTACTTGGGTTGTTTTATCCTAAGGGGGTATCACTACAACCAGATTTGCATGCGTTTTTTGAGTCTCATTAGGCTGGTTGCTATGACACTCATGTGTCCACTAGTGGCTTTTGCTTCATGCTTGGTAGCTCATGTATATCTTGGTTGAGCAAGAAGCAGCCTACTATGGCCACTTCCAATTGTGAGGCTGAGTATAGGGCAGCTTTCACAGCGACTGTTGGGTGTGTGTGGCTCAGATGCCTTATGGCTGATTTGGGTGTTGGTTAGACTTCTTCCACCACCATCTTCACTGACAGTCAGAGCGCATTGGCAGTTGCTAGGAACCCTGTGTTCCATGATCGCACTAAGCACATTGAGGTGCATTATCACTATGTCAGGGAGAGGTTCTCTGCTAAGGAGATCAGCTTGGCATATGTGCCCACGCAGGAGAACATTGCAGACCTTTTCACGAAGGCTCTGCCTAGGGAGAAGTTTGAAGCTTTCCACAAAGCTTTGGGCTTACTTCCTTTCGTGGAGTGATTTCCACATAGCTTGGCACTTCCTTATACACGAGTGCCAGCTCCTTGTTCATCGCATCACTCCCAGAGGGGATTTGTTGATATATTTAGGTAGTGATGTGTGTGAACACACTATGACCACCGGGGTACTTTTTTCCCTCTTTAAGAGGTTTTTTCCCCCGGCTTGTATATATGCCTATTGCCCGAATGGGCTACTCATCTTTGTACATTCTCTAGTAATACATACAGTATTGTGTGTTGTGCTCCAAGCTTCTTCTTCTTCCTTGTGTTGTCCACGTGCTTTCACAGATGTCTAACTCCAATAGTTAGTAGACCCTTTGATCTTCAAAAATTCTCAAAAAAATCACCCAAGTGCTATGGAACAAGTATTTCAAAATTTTGAGTCAAGATAGACTAGTTGCAAAATGACTAGCTCCAAAAACTTGCTATTTGTGTACATACACCTACTAGAAAAAATAAACAATGCTCTCAACCTCGTAGAAATTAGAAAAATTTGTTTTGGAGATAGCAAATAGACTTAGCAAGCTTCCCAATTCAAGTAAACACTTCAATATTCATCAACTGAGCACTGAGAAAAAGTTTTAGCAAAATCTGGAACACTCCCACCATTTTCGAGCTCTGCGGAGATAGACTAGTAAAATGCAGATTTATCCCAAACGGTAACCAATGGAGTTAAAATTTTATGAGCATAAACTAGAATTTAAAACTCTGAAAAAGGTTACATGTAGTGCGAGATATGAGCTTCTGAAGTTTACTGTTCTAAGTGAGTATAGTAGAGAACAAATCAGAGAAGGAGTACAAGATGAATGTATAGATTCACATAGGATTACAACCTCATTGGCAATGAATACTTGCACAATGGGAGTAGAATGATAGAGCTATGGAGTAAGCTCTTCAATCTCTATAAATGGGCATGAAACGGGCACGAATCAAGCACTCCTTTGGCAACTTCCTTCTTGCTCCTTTTATAGCTACTTTTGGAGGTAGTTTTGAATTTGAATTCAAATGACTTCACCTAAAAGTGATGCTAGGAATCTACCCAATTTTATACCATCAAGAGCTTTAGTCAACATATCCGCACATTGCATATCTATAGAAACATAGGATAGTTGAATATCCTTGCTCATTAGCTTCTCCCTTACATAATGGTAGTGGACTTCAATATGCTTGGTTCTAGCATGGTATACCGGATTAACTACAAGATGTAGTGAGCTTGTGTTGTCACCAAAAATGTTAGGTGTGGAACAATGAAGTCCAAGATCTATATTTTAACCACATGATTTCTTGAGTTGCATTAGCCAAACCTCTATATTCCGCTTCAGTAGAAGATAATGCCACTGTTGGTTGCTTCTTGGATGACCACGAAATGATTTTCGAACCTGCAAATGATACATACCTGGATGTGCTTCTTCTATCATCTCTAGATCCGGCCCAATCTGCATCTGAGTAGGCCTTTAGCTCAATATCTGAAGTAAATGGATAAAACAAACCTTCATTCATGGTCCCCTTTAGGTACTTGAGAACTCTCTTGGTCCCTTCCATATGTGGTCTTCACGGCTTATGCATAAACTGACTCAATATGCTAACACTATAGCATATATCCACCCTTGTGAGTGTTGCATAGTTCAAACTTCCAACCAAGATTTGATAGCTTGTGATTTCTTCAATTGGCTCTCCTTCATAAGCACTAAGCTTATGGTTTTGCTCCATAGGTGTACCTGTACACTTGGTGATTTCCATTATGAACTTGATGAGCATGTCATGCACATACTTCCTTTGTGTGATGTATATACCTGAACCTCTGTAGATTAACTCCAATCCAAGAAAATAAGTTAGTGGTCCAAGATCACGTATTTTGAACTCCTCCTTCATTTGACTCTTTACCTGTTTGATTCCTTCAAGATCATTCCCTTTGATAATGATATCATCAACATACACACATAGATAGATCACTTCAAATCCATTCCTCTTTATAAACAAAGAGGTATCCACCTTGCCAGCTTTGAATCCTTGGTCCTGCAAATAAGTCACCAATATGAAATTTCAAGCTCTTGGACCTTGCTTCAATCCATACAAGGCTTTCTTTAATTTGCATACATAGTTAGGATGATGTGCATCCTCATATCCAAGAGGTTGAGCCATATACACTTCCTTAGAAATCCATCCATTTAAGAAAGCATTCTTTACATCAAGTTGATAGAGCTTCCAATTTCTAGATGCAACAAGATTAATGAGAACCCTAATTGTAGGCATTTTTGCCACACAAGAGAAAGTCTCCTCATAATCAATACCATTGGTTTGAGAAAACCCTTTAGCAACTAACCTTGCTTTATGTCTATTTATACTTCCATCTGGATTTCTCTTGATTTTCTATATCCATCGAGATCCAATTACTTTCATAGATGGCTTGTTAGGTACAAGCTCCCAAGTATCATTCTCCTTCAAGGCTTCCATTTCTTCATCCATTGCATCTCTCCAATCTTTCTTGCTTTGTGATTCTTCAAATGTGGTAGGTTCTTCATTGGTTGAATCCTTTGCAATGTAGACTGAGTGCTTGGTGACCAAAGCAGTATCATAACCATACCTCTCTGGTTTCTTCTTCTTCCTTGAAGACCTTCTAAGTGGTTGATGTGAGCTCTCGAGTCCATATGTAGCATCTTGCATCTTTGCTTTACCTTTGTTCTTCCATAGCTTTAGTCTTTCCAAGTCTTCTAGGTCAATCTCCGAATCACTGGAAGATAGATGGCTTGCATTCACAGGATGGACACTACCTCTCAAGGTACTACATGGAACAACCATTACAACAAGGGTCTGTCAAGGATGGCAGACTCGAGAGGGGGAGGGATTGTTGAAGATCAAGGTCAAGGAAAAGCATAATAAGTGCATCAGATAAGTCAGCACACAAGAAGAAGGATCACATAGGGAGCTCCAAGAAGCGTATGTCAAATTTTCAGAAGAAATCCCTATAAAATAGTGATTTTCATCACTAAAACCATTGTAAATATCATTTCACCTTTTTGTAGCTCCATTTTGTGCAAGTTGAGGAGTCCTCAAGCTTGATTCTTAGCATTAGAAGTATCATCCTACCAATTTTCATAATTTTTAGACTCCATTTGAGCCCTCAAATAAGCCCTAGAACCTAATTTTTAACTAGGCTGGACAGTAGGTCTGGACACGGCCAAAACTACTCAAAAAACTATAAAAAGAGCTAGAGAGCTCATTTTTGGGGTTAGCTTGTTAGAGATTGGAGCTCTTGTATGAGATTTCTTTTGTAATCTAAGTCCTTCCAATTTTCCACTCTTTTCTCTTACCATGTGCACGTGTATGTGTATGTGTGTGCATGCTTGTGTGCTTTCACTCATGCACTTGTGCCTTCACTCGCTCATTGTCTTCATACCAGTCCTCACGTCTCCATGGATTGACAAGTAAAGGAGGTGGTGCTTACACGAGCTACACTTCCCATATTAGAAATGGCACATGCTAGAGTAGTTGGAGGTCATTTCCTAGCTAAAAAGACTATTAAAATGATTCTTTTTGCAGGCTTAGGCGTTCTGAATGGCCTTCCTGATTCATATCAGAGTTTTGCCTCTACTCTTCGATTGATGATGAAAGGCAATCCGAATGCCTTGTCATTTGAGGAATTAGTCTCTGTTCTGTTGCAGGAAGATCAGTCCAGGCAGAACAGGTCCATTATGTGTGTTCCAGATCAAGCTTTCGTGGCTAGTCAGAAGGGCAAAGGAAAATGGAGCTCTTCTACTAGTAAGCAGAAATATGCAAATGCTGCACAATCGAAGAACCAGGATAAAGATGAGAAGAAATCAGAAAAGCAGAAATTGTTCTGCAAGTACTGTAAAGGAAATGATCATATTATAAAGAACTGTCCAAAACTGGCTGCTAAAGAGGCAAAGAAGAAAGAGGCTGGAATGGTTGTTGCAGAGGCCTCTACACCAAAAACAGAGTCTGCAAATCTTGTGCAGGAAGAAGAATGGGTCTTTACTACTGTCTGCAGTTTTGACCCATCTTCTCATGATCAGTGCATGTCTGCAGTAGACTCAGATGTTTGGTACTTTGACAGTGGGGCAACCAAACATATTACCTCGCAGCGCAGTTTCTTCTCTTCACTCGAGCCTGCCCCTACAAGGAATACTGTCACATGCGCCAATAACTCCTCTTATCCTGTTATGGGAGTTGGTAAGATCATTCTGACTACTGTTGATGGTAGTTCTTTCACTTTGTCAGATGCTTTATTTGTGCCAGGGATCAAAAAGAACCTGTTATCAGTTTCTGCATTAGCCAAGATTGGCTTGGTTGTGAAATTCGTTGATGACAGGTGTACAGTCCATGATCTCTCAAATGGCGATGTGATTATTGCTTCTGGCATTTTATGTCGTGGGCTGTATAAGCTCATAGACTATGAAAAATCTGTGAATGATTCGGCATGTGCAGTTCATGATTCTCAGGCTATGTCAGATGCAAAGCTTTGGCATGCACGCTTTGGTCATCTGAATTTTGCTAGTTTGTTACGCCTGCAGAAATCTGAAATGGTGTCCTCTTTGCCCAAACTTGAGGCACCTGGAAAACATGTTTGTGAAGGCTGTATTTTGGGCAAAATGCAGCATTCTTCCTTTCCAAAAGATGGTTCAGTTCGGGCTATGCAGAAATTGCAGCTTGTACATAGTGATGTCTGTGGTCCTATGCAGACACCCTCTTTTGGAAATTACCTTTACTTCGTGACTTTCATTGATGATTTTTCCAGGCATGCATGGGTATATCCACTCAAAGCAAAGTCTCAAGTGTTCATGTGCTTCAAACAGTTTTTGGTTTTTGCTGAAAATCTGTCAGCATGTAAAATAGGCACCCTCCGTTCTGATCGAGGGGGGGAATATATGTCTTCAGATTTTAATGCATTTCTGGCTGAACGTGGGATAAAACACCAGTGTACAGTGCCGTATACACCTCAACAGAATGGAGTTGCTGAACGAAAGAACAGGTCACTCATGGAGATGGCGAGGTGCATGGTCAAAAGTCAGGCTTTACCACATAGTCTGTAGCTTGAGGCTGTCATGTGTGCAGCATATGTACTGAACAGGTGTCCCACGAAAGCGTTGCAGTCTATCACTCCATATGAGGCTTGGCATGACTGCAAGCCATCTGTTGCTCATCTGCGTGTTTTTGGTTGTTTGGCATATGCATTAGTGCCTGAACAACATCGCAGAAAATTGGATGATAAGGCAGTAAAATGTATTTTTGTTGGGTACAATTCTGAAAGTAAAGGCTATCGTCTGTATCATCCACAGACTAAACGCATTCTGGTTAGCCGTGATGTTGTCTTTGTGGAAGATGCTATTCAGCCATTGCTTTCATGTACTAAGGAGACATCTGTTAGCTCCAAAGACATGTATGATACTTTGATGCCTCTTTTTACAGGTGGACAGGCTAGCGCTGGTCCTAATGAGGCAACTTCTCAGCCTTTGCAGGCTTCATATGATGATGCAGATCATTCCATTTCTGATGCAGATTTACATGATGCACTTGTTGATGAGAGAGCTGATATTCAACAGGCAAAAACTATGCCAAAATGGCTGGTGCAGACTTTGCATGACAGCAAATTAGATGCACCTTTCTCATATCGTACTCGTTCAGGCTCTCATAGTACCTCCTTTGCATCAGATTGCTATGCTATGGCTGCATCTAGTCTCTGTGATGAGAATGAGCCTGTTTCTTTTGATGAAGCACAAAATTCAGAAAATTGGATGGCTGCTATGCAATCTGAATATGATGCTATAATGAAGAATGGTACATGGTCTTTATGTGACTTGCCTCCTGGCAAGAAGGCCATTGGCACTAAGTGGGTATACAAGCTGAAGCGTAAACCTGATGGTACAGTTGACAGGTATAAGGCTAGGCTTGTTGCAAAGGGTTATGCGCAGGAAAGAGGCATTGATTTTGATGAGACCTTTGCACCTACATGCCGTATGACTACTGTTCGGAGCATTTGTGCACTTGCAGCCCATCATGGTTGGAATGTATATCAGTTGGACATTAAAACAGCATTTCTGAATGGTGACTTGCATGAAGAAGTGTATGTTTTTCAGCCCCGTGGCTTTGTGCAGAAAGGGCATGAAAACCAGGTGTGCAGGTTAAAGAAGGCGTTATATGGTTTAAAGCAAGCACCACGTGCTTGGTATGAGAAAATACATGCCTATCTGATTGCACATGGTTTTGAGAACAGTCCAACTGAAAGCACCTTATATGTTAAGCGTGCTAATGATGTGCTTTTGATCATTGTTGTCTATGTAGACGACATGCTGCTCACTGGTCCTCTTGAGAAACATATTGCTGATTTCAAGGCTGATTTGCATGCCTCATTTGAGATGTCTGATTTGGGGCATTTGCATCACTATTTGGGCATTCAGTTTATGCAAGTTGATGGTGGAATGGCTTTGTGTCAAACGAAATATATTGACACATTATTGCAACGTTTTGGCCTTGAAGACTGTAAGCCTATTGCCACTCCTATGGAGACAGGTTTACGATTGAGTCTTCATGATGCTGGAGATGCATTTGATGTTGTTCTCTATCAGCAGGCTGTTGGATGCTTGATTTACTTATGCATTACTCGGCCAGATATTCAGTTTGTTGTCTCACAGATGAGCAGGTTTATGCATTGCCCAGGAGTCACGCATTGGAAAGCGGTTAAGCGCATCTTTCGCTACTTGAGTGGTACTCGGCTACTTGGGTTGTTTTATCCCAAGGGGGGATCACTACCGCCAGATTTGCATGCTTTTTCTGACTCAGATTGGGCTGGTTGCTATGACACTCGTGTGTCCACCAGTGGTTTTTGCTTCATGCTTGGTAGCTCATGTATATCTTGGTTGAGCAAGAAGCAGCCTACTGTGGCCACTTCCAGTTGTGAGGCTGAGTATAGGGCAGCCTTCACAGCGACTGTTGAGTGTGTGTGGCTCAGACGCCTTATGGCTGATTTGGGTGTTGGCCAGTCTTCTGCCACCACCATCTTCACTGACAGTCAGAGCGCATTGGCAGTTGCGAGGAACCCTGTGTTCCATGCTCGCACTAAGCACATTGAGGTGCATTATCACTATGTCAGGGAGAGGTTCTCTGCTGGGGAGATCAGCTTGGCATATGTGCCCACGCAGGAGAACATTGCAGACCTTTTCACGAAGGCTCTGCCTAGGGAGAAGTTTGAAGCTTTCCGCAAAGCTTTGGGCTTACTTCCTTTTGTGGAGTGATTTCCACATAGCTCAGCACTTCCTTATACATGAGTGCCAGCTCCTTGTTCACCGCATCACTCCCAGGGGGGATTTGTTGATATATTTAGGTAGTGATGTGTGTGAACACTCTAGGACCGCCGGGGCACTTTTTTCCCTCTTTAGGAGGTTTTTTCCCCCGGCTTGTATATACGCCTATTGCCCTAATGGGCTACTTATCTTTGTACATTCTCTAGTAATACATTCAGTATTGTGTGTTTGTGCTCCAAGCTTCTTCTTCTTCCTTGTGCTGTTCGCGTGCTTCCGCAGACGTCTAACTCCAACACTCCATTCTTTGAAGAAGTGTAGGGGTCAATCTATTGTTGACTACACCTTGAGGATGAAGGAATCGAGGGAGCAATTGGCATTCATTAGTTGCAAAGTAGATGAGGAAGACAAATGGAAGCCCCTCATTACACCATCTTGTATAGAGATCTTCTACCAACTCTTGAGGAGTTGATCCCACACCTAGTGGCAGAAGAAGTTTGCCATAAGAGACAAATCCAAGAAGGATGGTCACTCACAGGTCCTACATGCTAGAAAAGGCAAATACAAGAGTGAAAAGAAGGGGAAAGGAGGAAAATGCAAGTGGAAGCAGCCCAAGGAAGAAGATTCAAATTCAAAAGGAGATAGCAAGGCATCATCTTCAAGGAAGTGCAAGAATGGCAAAGGGAAGAACAACCCTCATCAAGGTAAAACTTGTTTTATATGTGGTGAGCAGAATCATATTTCTTCAAGTTGCTAGTTCAAGGATGACAAAGGCAAGAAGAAGAAGGACCAAGGGAACTATGCTAACAACTCCAAGAAGGATGATGAGAAGGAGACCCTCTTAGCCATGAGACATGGCTACACTAGTGATCCCAAGGACACAAAGTGGCACGTAGACTCTGGATGCTCTAATCACATGTCATGTATGGAGGAATCTTTTGTTCATATGCAGGTCCCAAGCTCAAAATCTTGTGTGGAGATAGGAGATAACACTGAGCATCCCATTACACATGTAGGCGATGTGAAGCTAGGTGAAGGTAAAACTATCAAGACTCTTAAAGATGTGCTCCATGTTCCATCTATTTCCAAAACCTTATCTCTGTAGGAAAGATGGTAAAGAGAAGTACGCAGCTTATATTTGATGCAAAAGGTGCATGGTGAAGCAAGGAGGCAAGTTGTCCAACACTTCATATGGATGCAAAAACTTATGTGAAAAGTTGTGACATCTACCAATGAACTAAGCATTTGATATGAAGAAACGACATGCCTTTGAGACCTATGCTCAGTGCAAGAGCTTTCTCTAAATGGGAAATCGAATTTATTGGACCCATTAATCCCTTATGTTGAAAATGTGAAATATACAAGGTTTAGGTGGATAAAGGGGTCAAAAGATCTTAATGTGGACAAATTTCATGACTCAAATCACTTAGGTTGGTCTCAAGGTTGGACAAAGCAATCCTCAACTAGTGGAAAAGTTAGGAGAGGCATCCAAAAGCTATAAAAGAAGGTGAAGAGTCATCAAATGCATGGAAGTCTTGTAGGTCATTGAAAACCAAGAGACATATACTCAAGGAGGCTCAAGGCAAGAGTCATCCAAGGCTCAAGAAGCTCAAACACAATCGTCCAAGCTAGGAAAAATGTAGAGGAGGGTGTTACATGCATAGAGGAGGAGCAAGGAGGAGATATCAAACTCACAACCCCTCTAGTCTCTTGTATGTATCAACATAGTCTGCTTATAACAGTTGTAACTCTTTGTATACATACCCAATTCAACATATTTAAAATGTATTATGTAGCTTATATATGTTTCTTATTTTCACTAAGACGTCTTCTTGAAATCATTTTTATATGCAGAGAAATCGACATATCTCTATAACCCTAGATTCTACATATCCTACATCTTTGCATAGTCTATTTTGTATAGAGTTGTTGATTGACCTAAATAGATCCATTTGAGGTGTTCTATATCTTCTTCAAAAGCTTATGAGCCATAATAAGTATGGATAAAATGTTAAGTGATTTGGATTATTGTAACATAGGTAAATCAGAGTTTTGCTAGAGGATATCAAAAAAGGTGTATGAAGGGACCTAGGCATTGGGTTCATTTCACTTCTAGTGTCCAAATATGAGGGACTAAATTCCATCAATTGGTATCAGAGCAGGAAAAATCCTTTGAAGACTCTAGGAGAAGGACACAAAATCTTGGACATCAAGGCTAAGAGGTATGTTTCCATGTAACCTTAATTTCCCATTCATTATGGAAGATCTAGGTCAAAAAGTGGAAATGCTTGACAAACACAACTATCAACCATGGAGGTTCAGATTCGTGAACTACCTCATGAGCAAAGTTTTATGGCCTATTGTATCTGGAGATGAAGATAAGCCCATCCTGAAGATCCAAAGTTTACCAATCAAAAATTGAAGATGTTGAAGGATTGGGAGGAAAGGAATAAGAGAGCTATCTTCTATATATCACAGGTAATCTCTAACACTATGATTGGTCATATATCAAAGTTTGATCATTCTAGACATGTTTGGGAGGCCTTATAGAAGATATATGCCACTTCCACAAGAAGAATAAAGATGCAGCTTATGAATGAACTCCATGTTAATATATTTAGGTAGTGATGTGTGTGAACACTCTAGGACCGCCGGGGCACTTTTTTCCCTCTTTAGGAGGTTTTTTTTCCCCGGCTTGTATATACGCCTATTGCCCTAATGGGCTACTTATCTTTGTACATTCTCTAGTAATACATTCAGTCTTGTGTGTTGTGCTCCAAGCTTCTTCTTCTTCCTTGTGCTGTTCGCGTGCTTCCGCAGACGTCTAACTCCAACAATTGGTATCAGAGCAGGTCGTTGCTTCTTCTAGGGCGCCGTCGACACTCCTCCGTTTGCAGTCTCAGATTCGCACAAAATTTGGTGAGCATACTCAGGGTGTTTCCGAGATCAAAACGGCTTCACTTTGTGGTGGCGAAATCGCGATCTGAGCTCGTTTCGGCCTCCGAACACACTATCACAGTGCTTGTGCAGGCTATTTCGTCCTTTTGTGCCAAAGGTATATACCAGTTTTTGTTCGCCAGTTTAAGCGTCTCGAAGTCTGCTACAGGTCTAGCAGAACTCGTCTGGGTAGTTCTGTTCAACTTTTTGAGATACAGTCAATTTTCTGCATCAAGGTATTTTAGTCACCGGCCATGGCTGAAAGCAGTGATGTATTCCGTATGTTGGCTGTTGAGGATAAGTTGGATGGTACCAACTACCCATTATGGGCTTATATGATGCGACATGTACTGGTTGCAAAAGGATTGTGGAACATTGTGCAGGGTGTTGAAAGACGTCCTGTTACACCTGTAACGACATGTACTGCAAATACAGGTGTTGGAGCTGATGAAGATGGTGTCGAAGATGATATTCCGCAGATTCCTGTTCGTGCTACTGTTTCTGTTGCACCTACTGCAGATCTGATTCGTTGGGATGGCAGAGATGCCCAGGCACATGCATTGATAGCTTTGTCTGTCAAACGTGCCATTATTCCTCACATTCGCTCTTGCAGAACAGCAAAGGATGCTTGGGATACACTTACCACTTTGTACCAGGCTAGGAATGAGGCTCGTGTTGCTTACCTCCGAAAACAGTTGGAGAGTGAGCACATGAATGAAGGTGATTCGATGGACAGTTTTCTTACAAAGATCAAAGACCTGAAGGAACAATTGATTTTTGCTGATGAGGTTATACCAGATAGCTCACTTGTGCAGATTGCCAAGGGAAGGAAAGAATGCAGATTGTTCACAATAGATGTTGATCCTACACACAACAAGGTATGTTATGTGATGATTGGTAACAAAGGGATTGCAGAGATTCATCTTTGGCACAAGAGGATAGGACATATCAATATTCCCAAGTTAAAGAGCATGCACAAAGTAGATTTAGTGCAGGGACTACCAAATCTTGAAGGCCAAGATCTACGCGAGTTTTATGATGCTTGTCAGCTAGGTAAGCAAGCAAGGAATCCATTTCCAAAGAGTGAGTACAGATCCTCTAAGATCTTGGAGCTTATACACTTAGATGTATTGGGCCCTAGTAGAGAGGCTTCATTGGGAGGCGCTATGTACTTTGTCACTTTCATTGATGACCACTCAAGAAAGTTATGCCTATATGTTATCAAGGAAAAATCAAAAGTGTTTTCATGCTTTCAAAATTTTAGGTCCTTGTTGAGAAATAATGTGATGCACACATCAAGACACTAAGGTCAAATGGAGGGGGAGAGTATTTCTCCAAGGAATTCACAAAGTACTTGCAAGGAAATGGCATAAAGAGGCACTTTACATGCAGGTAAACCCCTCAACAAAATGGTGTTGTAAAGAGGAAGAATAGGCATTTGGTTGAGATAGCTAGATGTCTCATAAATGAAGGTATGTTACTATTTTCTTATTGTGTTGAAGCTATGAATACAGCTTGTTACTTGATAAATAGGTTTCAAATATGTTGTGTGCACAATTCAACTCCACACAAAGTTTATTATGGCAAGAAACAAACCATGGAACACCACAAGGTACTTAAATGTGTATGCTTTGTTCATGCTCCTAGCGGAGTGAGAACAAAGTTAGAGACCAAGAGTGAGGAATGTATGTTCATTGGCTACTCCAAAGAGCAAAAAGGCTATAGGTGCTACAAACCTCTCTCAAAGAAGCTATATGTGTCAAGAGATGTTGTGTTTGATGAGTCAAGGTCATGGTATAAGGACAAGGACAAGACAAAGTTGGATGAAGAGTATCAAGAGGAGCATGAAGTCTTTGATGTACAGATTCAACCTCAAGAGTGAATCACGATTAGTGGACCAGAGGCTTCTACATCTAAGGTACACTCATGTGGTGACTCTTACACTTATGATTATGAAAGACCATCGCCTACTTCTAAGTATATAAGGTTGCAAGAGATAGACTATGACACTAGGGAACCTCAAGGGGAGTCAGAAGAGGAAGAGCTTGAGGAGGTCATTACTCCTAATGTAAATCTAAATGTACTCAAGAAGCAATATCCCAAAGGTCAAGAGAGGAGTCTACAAGGAAGAAGGCACCCCCACAAAGGTATGCATATGGTTGTTTCATGGCAAAGCACTATGCGTACATGATGAATGTCATTGTAGATCAAGAGCCAGATTCTTACGAGGAGGCAAAGAACAAACTAGAGTGGAGGGGGAAGATCTTAAGGAGAAAAAAACTTGCAAACTAGTACCCAAGAAGGAAGGCATGAAGATAGTCCAAAATAGGTGGGTGTACAAGACCAAGAGGAATCAAGATGGTAGCTTAGCAAGGTACAAGGCTAGACTAGTAGCCAAAGGCTTCACATAGACACAAGGAGTGGATTATGAGGAGACTTTTATCCCAATGGCAAACAAGGCTACCATTAGAGCTCTCATAGCCCTATGTGCAGTAAGGAGGTGGCCTATCTACCAAATAAACATAAAAAATGCTTTCTTGAATGGTGAGTTACAAGAAGAGGTGTTCATGGAACAACCTCAAGGGTATGTAGATCCACAACATCCTACCTATGTTTGTAGGTTGAAGAAGGCCTTGTATGGCCTAAAGAAAGCCCCAAGGGTTTGGAATCAGACGCTAGTAGACTTCTTGAAGAGATGTGGTTTCTCTACAAGTGATGCAGATCCATCCTTGTATATGAAGAAAACAAATGGCAAGATATGTTTGATATGCATATATCTAGATGCGCTCCTTATGATAGGTGATGATGATGCACAGATAAGGGCCATCAACGAGAAGCTTGGAAGAGAATTCAAAATCTCATATTTAGGTGTGCTAAAGTACTTTCTTGGCATTGGGGTGATCTATGGGAAGGGAGATATCTATCTCTCTCAAAAGGGGTATCTTCTAGATGTGTTGTTTAGGTTTGGCATGATAGATTGCAAACCAATATCTCAACCTATGGATTCAAATGTCAAGTTAAGCAAGGAATATTGTAAGATGCTAGAAGACCTTACACTATACATAAGAATTGTGGGATCATTGATCTATGCTACACTCACACTTCATGCATGCAGCCATAGATACACATCTCAATCATGGAAAGAGAGTATGAAGGTATGTGAAGAGTACACTTAATCATGGGTTGTTATACAGGTATGATGAAGAACTTCAAGTACAAGCATGGAGTGATGTAGATTGCGCAATGAATGTTGATGATAGAAGGTCAACTTCTGGCTATGTTTTCATGCTAGGTACAAAAGAAATTTCATGGATAAGCAAAAAGCATCCCATAGTTGCATTGAGTTCAATAGAGGTTGAATATTGATTAGCCTTCACTACATGTGAAGCAATGTGGCTTAAGAAGATCTTCAAAGATGTTGGTATACAACGTCGACAAAGTCCAATTTACAGAGATAACATGTCAAGCCTACATCTTGTTAACAATCCCATGTATCATGCAAGGAGCAAGCACATTGAGTTGCATTATGATTATGTAAGGGAAAAGGTTGCAAATGGGGACATGAATGTTCATTTTGTAGGTATAAAGGACCATGTTGCAAATATCTTCACCAAAAGCTTGGATATGAACAAGTTAACAAGGTATTCAAAGGCTATGAGCTTACTTGATATGGACACTACCACCTCAAGCTTGTAGGGGGGTGTTGAAAACATGAACTATGCAAGATTTAGGTGGATAAAGGGGTCAAAAGACCTTAATGTGGACAAAAATCAAGACTCAAATCACTTAGGGCAGTCTCAAGGTTGAGTGACGTTAGGCAAGGCAGTCCTCAAGGGATGAAAAAGTCAGAAGAGGCATCCAAAAGCTATAAAAGAAGGTGAACAGTCATCAAATGCATGAAAATCTTGTAGATCATTGAAGACCAAGAGACATATACTCAAGGGGGCTCAAGGATAGAGTAATCCAAGGCTCAAGAAGCTCAAACACAGTTGTCCAAGCTAGGAAAAATGTAGAAAAGGGTGTTACATGCATCGAGGAGGAGCTATCAGCTCACACCCGCTCTAGTCTCTTGTAGGTATAGACATAATCTGCTTATAATAGTTGTACCTCTTTATGTACATATCCAATGCAAGAGATTTAAGGTGCATTATGTAGCTAATGATTTATATTCCATCAATTTGTGCTCCCCATCAAGATAGTCAGTGATAAAGGTATGCATTTCATTAATGAAGTCATTGAGTCACTAATGAATGAGTTCGTACTGATTTGTAAAAAGTTGGCACCCTATCATCCAAAAGCCAATGGACAAGCTGAGACTTCAAATAAGGTATTATGCACAATTCTCACCAAGATAGTAAACAATGGAAGATTTGAATAAGAAATTGTCATGCAATGTGGCCATTCTGAATAGATTATAAAATGGATATACAAACCACACCCTTTAATCTAGTTTATGGTTAGGACGCAATCTTGCCAATTGATTTCTTGATCCCTACTATTCAAGTAGCCAAGAAATATGAATGGACAAGACATGATTCATCTAGTCAATTCGATCAAATCGAGAAATTCCAAGAAACTAGATTACAAGCAGTAGCATGCATTTATGGTGCTAAGAGAAGACAAAAGGCTTACTATGATGCTCACATTAAAGATAAATGTCTAAGAGTTGGAGACCTAGTACTTTGAAAGAACATGCCGAAAAATTACAAGAAAGAGGGTATGGACCTTTGATTATAAATCAAATTTCATCTTATGGAGCTATCAAGTGAGCCATATTGGATGTAGACATACTACCAAACTACATAAGTGGTTGTAGAGTCAAAAAATACATGGAACATTTGATTGAGCACATGTTGACAAGACTCATAGGAGCTCAAAAGAGAAAAAAAGAAGACGAGATCATAAGAGAAGAAGCAAGACCAAAAGTTCTAGAACAAATTAGAAAACAAAAGGAATGGATCAGAGAATGAGATGAGAGATACATATAAGGTGAAAAACCCATTCCCATGGCTAATTATCATGCGAAATCTAGGAATCCAAGTGAGACAGCCTTATTCAAACCTAGGGATTGGAAAGGAGGAATACCACTTGTTAGATTCTTTAGTTGATATAGGAGTAGCCCTAAGTAGTGTACGTGCTCGTTTAGTATAAAAATTAAAGATGTCACTCATGGCTACAAAGGCTTATATGATTGGGATTGGAGGTAATATCATTAAATGCTTAGGAGAGGTAACTTTATCATTACACTTAGGGAAACACACGATACAACAAAGACTATTGGTATGTAAAGACTCTGACCTACTAGAACTAGTTCTAGGAAATGATTGGATATACGAATTCAAGTTTACAATACTAGCCCAAGGATATATTTAAGCCAAGGAAGGACATAGAGAAGCCTTTATTCTCCCAGACTAGTGTTGGAAAACAATATCCTATTGGTCCAATATTCTCCATTAAGTATAGGATGTATATAATTCTATTCAACTCTTTTACAAGCAATAAGCGTGGGCAAGATGGCTAAGTCGACCCCCTCCCATCCTACTGACGTGGATTCAAGTCTCGTTCCTAACGATGTAGCGCGAAGATTGTTTTTAATCAGCTTTATGCTTTTTTAATTAAAACAACGGACAGCGACGGAGTTTATTCGCGATGCAAGTTTTTTCCAAGAATGATTGTGTGCTACGATCGCGTTTGTTTTTTGACATGTGCTTTATTGAGGGTGCTTTTCAAGGTATGAAGATACTATATAAGAAGCATGCTTGGCTCATTATCATTATATTCATCCTTCACCTAGTGTTCAACACAAGCTTTGGAGCTTGGACCTCAATAGAGGTGGTGTTTCTTCTAGCACATGGGGCAGCCATGGTGCTAACTTGAAGCATGTTGAGGAGCAGTTATGGAGTTCTTCTTAATGATTCTTCTTGGAGAAGATGAAGGGTGTGCTCACACTCTAGCTCATGGAGAGGAGGTTATCTCTTGTTCATGGCAACAAGACTTGGTCATAAGCAGCTTGATGGTGAGGAAAGATCGGCCATCTACATGTTGTAGTTGAAGATTATCTTCTACAAGAGGACGTCGGGCTACTTCAAAGACATTGCATGGTGTTTAACATAAGATTTACATCTTATTAAGTATTCAGGTACATATTCTCTTTATGCACACAGGTACTACTTGAATTTTATGGAGGCCGTGGCGTTCATATCAGGAGGAGTCCTATTCAGCATAGGTACAAGAGAAACAGTACGTATATGCTTTATGCATATTTTGATGAGGTGTTTGAGAAGGTGTGTTCACATGAGTTTGAGGATTTCTGGCAGCAAACTTGTTAGCATTCTTTGCTACTTTTTAAAGTATGTGATCTTTTCACACACGTATCTAACTTAGGGTCTTCCATAGCCTAAGGTTAGATGAGGGTTTGTTGATTATTAGTTTCACACTGATCCTTCCTCTTTTAGTCACTCATATTCACTCTTCTATAACCTATAAGGTCACACATCTCATGTATATTCAGATTTCTGCCCATACATCTGAATATGTTTTTTACAATTGTACATTCACTCATTCATCTATTTCTCATCACATAGAGTGGTTGAGAGTTTTGCTCCCACATTGTACATTGAACATTGGTATATATGATACTATGAGTAAGCGATGGCTTACGTAACACCTTACACATGTCGTCTATTCTTTCTCTATCTTTGTCTCATCATTTGTATGATTAAGTTGTGGTATGTTCATGTTTTGTCAATATTGAAGATTGCTAAATTAAGGTTGTATATGCTGGACCTATGGAACCATGGACCTATGACATGTGCCAAGGGCCTACCTCATTTCCAACATTTGGTATCAGAGCACTAAGGTTTTGGTTTCAGAACTTTAGGTCTTTAGCATCAATGCATTAAGGCTCATTCAGATTCTCAGGTTTTCCAGAATTCCAGGTTTACAACATATGATTTAAGGGAATCTTCTAATATTTGGCATTTGACATACACACTTAATCTAGCCAAGTAGAGATTTGAGAATTAGGCAATTCAGTTACATGTGTATTCATCAGTGTGGAGTATTGATGATCTGTTAGCAGCCGAATATTTTTGGAAGAGTATGCAAATACTTTACAAAAGTATTGCTTGAAGACCAAGAGTTGATGAAGAGAAGGCTACTTCAAATTCAAGGAAGAACAGTGGTTTAGAGAAGATGAAGAAATCAGATCAACATCAAATCACAGGTATCAGTTTCTACTATCAGATTATCATTTGCAGGTCATGTCTTAGAAGAGTAGTTATGAAGAGATTTGAAGGTTTGAAGGAGTGCTTTTATACGCTTTCATCATTTGAAAGTTAAAGGCTACATCAAAACAGGTATCTAGAGGTTTTTCTAGAAAGTTTTGAGAGATCTCTTTCATGGCAAGCAAGCTTATCTAAGAAGACAAATTTAGAGGTGGGATGAGTTTTTTGTTTTCAGCCAATTTTTTGTTGTAAGTTGGTTGGATATCAAGGTACAAATGTGATCTAGAGAGGTAACTCTAGAAAGGTAAATTCATCATTCAGACAAAAGGTTGGTGAGTTTAGTCGTTTCAGACATTTGAAGCAGAATTTTGATTCGGAGATATGAGGAGATGATAAAACATGTTTCTATATTCACTTCCATTTGTATACCATGTTTGTTTTGTCTCTTACTCTTAGCACTAGAGGAAGAGAAAAGTTCATTTGAAGAGGTCAAGAGTGCTTGCTACTTCAAGATGAAGAGAACAAAAGGTATGGAAGAGAAGTTTGAAGATGTTGACATCATCAGGTGGAAGAAAGATGTAGAAGAAGAAAGTCCATCATTTCCAAAAGAAAAGTAAGGCTTCCTTTTCTCATATACTTTCCATATACTTTTCCTATTTTATCCTCTACACCCAAAGACAAGTCTACGAGAACATCTTATGAAGAAATTCTAAAGAAGAAGCAGTTTCTTGTTTTGCATGATACTTGGTCATGATTTAGTAGATTTGACAAAGAATTGCATTGAGAGAAAGAAAAGCAGTAGATATATGTTTTGACTCATATGTGTATGAGTTATGTTTTAGTTGAAGCTTTTGAGCAGGCAGCTTATATATTCACTCACAGAATTCTTGGAGTGTCAATACAGAGCTACTTGGTATATGACAAGTTGCAGAGAAGTATATTTCTTCTTTATCTAACTCTTAACACTAGTTTGGTACCAAAACAGGACACTTAAGTGTCCTTTTTTGACAATTTTCCAAAAAATCACATACCTTCTACAAAGAGAATTTGAGAAAAGCCTTTAACACACATATTAAATATAATTCAAAGGTTAATGCAAAATTATAAAACACAATAAATCATGTTTTGTGTTCATGTAAATAGCCTCTCAACATGCTATGGTAGTCAACAAGATGAAAATTCCTGATCAAATGTATTTTTATTAAAAGAAAAAAATTCATCATATGAAAGAAAAAAATATACACATTCCTTGAAACATAGATCACATGGTATGAACCTCAAACTCACATAGAAAAATCATTTCAATTCAAATAAAATCAATTATTTTGACTTTGTACACCAAAAATAGCAACTAGTTCTAATTATGGTTCAAAAAAACTTATGGGAATCCATAGAAGTGTACAAATGTGCCAACAATCAAACAAGTTATGAAGACAACAAGCAAGGTATACACATATAAAATCAATTGATATGACTCTAGTCACCAAAAATAGAAAACTAAAGCATACATATATGACTCAAAAAATTTTATGGACATCATTCAAGGTGTACACATTCAAGTTACCAAGTAGAAAATGTGTGACATAACAAACCAAAGCTTACATATACAAGGCTAAAAAATGTACTGAAATCCACCAAAATTTTCATGTCTTTGGACAGAACCAAGAATCTTTTGTTGTGTGGGCATCAACCAAATTCTATAGATACAATCATGAATAGTTTGTGGACACATTAAGTCTTTGATATAATCTTTGATATCATAAAATGATAAGGATAATTTGAAAACATTTCATCATTTGCATCATGGATGCCATCTTCTTTTTGTCAAATGAAATATGTATGCCAATTATTTTCATTCTTATCACAATCACCATTGTGGATCACATATTATTTGATGAGATTAAGAATGAAACATGGCATGAAAGCATATTTTGAAAGGTTTAATACTTAGAATAGCGTTTAGATAATTATTCCACCTTTGGAGCTATGTTCTTTTTGTGAACATAGAAATATATGCTTTCCCAATTCAGCATGAAAGTCAGCACCAAATGTAATGGCTACTAATTCAAAGTGGAGGCCTTCTAACTTTGAATAAAAATATGCATTGAATTAGTATGAAGGCTATCCATTGATAACTTGCCAATTCTCTGCAATCTCACTTACACACAAGTTATACTGAGCCATTCTTTAAAAGGTGTGATAAATGACAGTGCTCTAGAGAAGACAAGTTTTGAGTCTATGTTTATCACTTATGTAAGTGTTCAACCTTCTCCAAAGATCCCTAGACACTTGCTTTACACTGCCAAAGTCCATGAATAGCTTTCCGTTTCCTAAAACATATCCAATTTGTCAAAATGTTTGAATTGTGTTATTTTTTCAGTTATGCTAAAAGTTGAGTTTTCAAAAATCCCCATTTTCTTCTTCATTTAATAACCCATGTGAAGTTGTAAAATGCCAAAGATTATATTTTTCTCTAAAAGTACATGATGTGGGCTATCAAATCCAAGTGAGTATGCCATCAAAGCCTCAAGGGTGTCATCAAGAAAAATCAATCAATTTGGTGTAAAAGCAGGACACTTAAGTGTCCTAGGACACTCAAGTGTCCTAGGACACTCAAGTGTCCTAGTACAGAACTAGTGTTAAGGTAAAAGAGTTTTTTGTAGCAGATGTTGGACTTGGGTTGAGGTTTTATGTTTGGAAAAGGTTACCTCATATTCAGTATTTTCAAAAACATTAGAAAATATAGTTTTGTTGATGTACAAGTCAATTGGAGAATCTACTTTCTATGATTGTCTAGACTTTTTGATACATGTTTGTATTCAAAAAGGTGTTCCATCAGATCCTATCACTTGATTGAGAAGTGGAGTTATCCAAAAGAAAATCAAGCAGGTACTATCACATTTCACCCGGGTAGAATATGAAAGATATGAAGTATCAACTTGCAGCTTTTGGAGTTCTCAAGGTGAGAAGTTTGTCCACTTATGTTTCAAGTAGGAGTTGCAAATTCTTGGAAAGGATTTGTTTAAAGAAAAGTTTTACAACTTTATAAAAAGCATGGACACTTGGATACATTCAGGTAACAAATCAAACATTCAGTCATGAAGGTTTGATGAGAGCAGATTCTACACAAGAAAGATCATTGATCTTGGATGATCACATATGATCTTATATGATCTTGAATGATCATGAAAGATCTTGAGTATTTATGAGTCAGTTGTCTATCCTTTGTTTGTGTAAGGTTCTTAACATTGGAAAAAGTAAGTCAAAGATTCAGATTCTATCAGATTTGTGTTGCAGAGAGATAGCAGATACTTGTTATGTTACTGAAGGTTATGAATCCTATAAAGCTTTCAGCAAGGTTTTGTTATGATAGGATCAGCTAACCTTATTCTAGATTTTGGAAAGCTGAGGAATGACATGGAAAGCTATTGGCATCTTCACAATGCTAATAAAAAGGATTCAGAATTTTTGTTTCAGATACAAGTATTGATCACTGAACATCACATTTATGAAGGAAGACGTTACAAATTTCATAAAGTCTGATATATTTGAAGAATACTGGATACTAGTGTTAAGTCATCCAGGGGGGTGATGAAACATGAAGACTTATTTTCAGCCATATGTGAAAGAATGCAGAGTCATACCTACAGGTATTCCTATTACAGGTATTTCTATATTTCCTTTGTCAGGTTCTCTTTATGTTCCAACTTTGAAAGAAGAAGGAAGAAGAAGAATGTTTGGAGAAAGTTCCTGTTCGGATGTTCCTGTTCAAGAGAAGGTTCCAAAATTCTATTGAAGAGAAGCTTGATGTTTCAGAAAGGTATGTTTGAAAAGTGCGCACATATATGTTTATACCAGGTTCTGAAGGAAAGAGGTATGAAGAATTTAAAGGATGAAGACATGATGACATCATAGATATGATCTTTTGATAAAACTCATGGATTGAGTTGAGTTGACTTGAGTTAGTCAGAGATGAACCAACAGTGTTCATAATACACTAAGTTGTGAGTTGTAAGTCACAGGTTCTAGGATTCAGTTCTTGATTTTGTTTAGTGTATTTACATGACACAGCAGAAGTACGTTGAAAAATCTTTTCATAAGGTAAATGCAAATATGTGGATCCTAGTGTATGTTTTTAGGTTTTTGAAGACAGGAGATAGCAGGTTCAGAGACAGTTCATGCTATATTTGTTTTCAAGCAGTGATTGCTTGATGTGTACACTATTGAATATCTAGTTTGCATATTTTCTCAAGTATTATGGTTCATATTCAGCAAGTTCAGATTTTTGAAGGAAAGTCAAATTCAGTTTTGAAGAAGACTTTTTAAGAGACGATTTGAAGGTCAGTTCGGGAGTACAAGGTTGAAGCTTATGAAGTTTGCAGATCCAATTCAGTTTATACCAATATGACATTGCAGGGGGACTGTTGAAAAACAATATCCTATTGGTCCAATATTCTCCATTAAGTAAAGGATGTATATGATTTTAATTCAGTTCTTATACAAGCGATAAGCGTGGGCAAGACGGCTAAGTCGACGTCCTCGCATCGTACTCACGTGGGTTCAAGTCCCGTTCCCAACGGCCTAGTGCGAAGGATGTTTTTAATCAGCTTTTTGCTTTTTTAATTAAAACAACGGACAGCGGTGGAGTTTATTCGCGATGCGAGTTTTTTCCCAGAACTATCGTGTGCTACGATCGCGTTTGTTTTTCGACATGTGCTTTATTCAGGGTGCTTTTCAAGGTATGAAGATACTATATAAAAAGCATGCTTGGCTCATTATATTCATCCTTCACCTAGTGTTCAACACAAACTTTGGAGCTTGGACCTCAATAGAGGTGGTGTTTCTTCTAGCTCACGTGGGTTCAAGTCCCGTTCCCAACGGCCTAGTGCGAAGGATGTTTTTAATCAGCTTTTTGCTTTTTTAATTAAAACAACGGACAGCGGTGGAGTTTATTCGCGATGCGAGTTTTTTCCCAGAACTATCGTGTGCTACGATCGCGTTTGTTTTTCGACATGTGCTTTATTCAGGGTGCTTTTCAAGGTATGAAGATACTATATAAAAAGCATGCTTGGCTCATTATATTCATCCTTCACCTAGTGTTCAACACAAACTTTGGAGCTTGGACCTCAATAGAGGTGGTGTTTCTTCTAGCACATGGGGCAGCCATGGTGCTAACTTGAAGCATGTTGAGGAGCAGCTATGGAGTTCTTCTTAATGATTCTTCTTGGAGAAGATGAAGGGGGTGCTCACACTAGCTCATGGAGAGGAGGTTATCTCTTGTTCATGGCAATAAGACTTGGTCATAAGCAGCTTGATGGTAGAGGATCAGCCATCTACATGTTGTAGTTGAAGATTATCTTCTACAAGAGGATGTCGGGGTACTTCAAAGACATTGGATGGTGTTTAACATAAGATTTACATCTTATGTTAAGTATTCAGGTACATATTCTCTTTATGCACACAAGTACTACTTGAATTTTATGCAGGCCGTGGCGTTCATATTAGGAGGAGTCCTATTCAGCATAGGTACAAGAGAAACAGTACGTATATGCTTTATGCATATTTTGATGAGGTGTTTGAGAAGGTGTGTTCACATGAGTTTGAGGATTTCTGGCAGCAAACTTGTTAGCATTCTTTGCTACTTTTTAAAGTATGTGATCTTTTCACACACGTATCTAACTTAGGGTGTTCCATAGCCTAAGGTTAGATGAGGGTTTGTTGATTATCAGTTTCACACTGATCCTTCCTCTTTCAGTCACTCATATTCACTCTTCTATAACCTATAAGGTCACACATCTCATGTATATTCAGATTTCCGCCCATACATCTGAATATGTTTGTTACAATTGTACATTCACTCATTCATCTATTTCTCATCACATAGAGTGGTTGAGGGTTTTGCTCCCACATTGTACATTGAACATTGGTATATATGATACAATGAGTAAGTGATGGCTTACGTAACACCTTACACATGTCGTCTATTCTTTCTCCATCTTTGTCTCATCATTTGTATGATTAAGTTGTGGTATGTTCATGTTTTGTCAATATTGAAGATTGCTAAATTAATGTTGTATATGCTGGAACTATGGAACCATGGACCTGTGACATGTGCCAAGGGCCTACCTCATTTCCAAAAACTAGAAACCTCTAAAGACAACTCAAATCGAAAACCCTAATGTACCTAATCAAAGTATGAATGACTTAGAACCCCATATGAACTCCTTATCTAAGGGTTCCCTTCTTCAACCTATCTTAAGTGTCAATAAAAAGTCTTGTTCTACTACTTGTGATCAGCCAACCCCTCGTTCTCAAGAGAACATTCCAGAGAGCAATAGTGAGGTCATTAACTCTCAAGAGGAACATAGAGAGCCATCTCTAAGTGAAGCAGCAACGAGGACTAGTCAAAAGTCAAAAAGGAGAATCAAACAAATATGGATTCACAAAGACCAACTTCAGGGGTATTAAATTCAATAGGTGACAATCATAGCCAAAAAACTCTAGATAAAGAAAATCATTCAAGGAAGAAAGAGCATCACCAACTAACTCAAAGGTAGATCAAGTGTGGCTACAAAAAAAAAATCATTGAAGCTCAAAGACAACACAAGAAAGTTTGGATACCAAAGAAGAAAATGGAGAAAGATAGGAAAAAAATCAGGTTATTCAATGATGTGATCAAATTTCAACCAAGGGCTACACCAATACTTCAAGAGAATTATGGAGGACCAAGGCAAAAGAAACCAAGGAGGCCACTTAATCAATGCACATACATCTGGTAGGTTATAGCAAAGTAAGTAGCATCAGAAACATGCTGACCAACATGGAACAAAGATAGAAAAAGAGCTACACAAACATATCAAATTTGGAAACCAAAGAAAGCTCAAGCAAAACAACATTTAGAGAAGCAGTGTCAGGATTGCACTAATGATGAGCTAAATGCACCTAGAGTATGCACAATAGGGCCACACTATAAGGCCACACATTTGACACATAGCTTCTTCAAATTGTTTAGTGGTGCACATTTCCTTCTAAGGAAATAGGTCTTCATTTGTACTATAGTAGTATAGGATTTCTACTAACTATAGCTAACATTTTTCTTTGGCTATGACTAACCATTTCATGTTTCTTTTCAACAAATAAAAAATAGGTATCTTCATGTATCATGAATAGCTCAACTTATGTGAGAGGGGACTCACTTAAAGGATGGATATCGAATGCATGCGCACTATGAAACCTAAAACTTTTCATACTCTCTCATGTTAACCAATATTAGGTTTAAGTGCAGATGGTTTCTAAAGATGTTGAGGCAACATAGCCAATGGATGCCAATGAATTTCCCTTGGAGTGCATTATAAGCACTCATGGTCATTGGCTGAGGGATGACTAATCAGCCTACGATCACCTCTTTTTTATCACCATATGCATTATGGATCGTGACCATCAATTCCCACTAATGATTCAAGACTTCCAAAGTTTACATGAGATGCCAAGAACCTTTGAAACTTTGACGAAAGCAAGAATTGATGCTTACTTGAAGCTTCCTATTTACAAGCCTGATTTTGAGAGATGAACCCAAGTGATGAATACCTTACATTCTAAATCTGATAAGCCATCAATGCCAAAATTGGAGAACCATTTGATTCACACATGAAGTAATTAAAAAAGCATTCAGATGGGTGAAAGATGGAATTGTAGATTTGAAGGATGAGATCCATGGGGCCAAAAAGTGTACTTTTATGGATATCAATAGAGGAGATATAGAGGAAGAAGTGCATCTCATCCATCAACACTTTTTCTTCCTGAATATGCATGGATACATATGTCCACAAAAGGTGGTAGTTCAATTGCTCTCTCATGCACTAAAGCAAATTGGTAACCAAATAAATTTTCTTAATACGTACAAGAAATGCTATTCAAAGCAAAGAAGCAATGGGGACTCAAAAAAAATTTGAATGGAAGCATTGCATTGACCATATTAATCTACCATGCTTTGAACATGGAGAAGTATTTAACGCAAAATGCCATCAACATTGGAAATTGCAAAGTATGTAGAAACAACAACAAGACCTACGAAGAAACATGGATTAGTCATAATTGATGAGGCAAGAATGAGTTCATAACCAAAAATGAATGGATCAAATAGAATGAGGGAACTCAAAAAGGTGGATATTATGACCATGGAAAAAGATTTATGCTCTACTGAAATCAACCCTCACTCAACCACCACGAATTATGGAAGCAGAGTTGGAAGAAGCACTACAGGCCACTCACACAGGTGAATCTAACAGCCCAAGGTCATCACTACCATCAAATGAGTGGATCCTAGGAGAAGAAACAAGCAGCTAAATGATTATGAAAGACCAGTCACTTTAAGGAGTTAGGTCTAGAAAATTCAAGCTCAAATTCCAAAAGATAAGGATGATCAATCAATGTTAAATAGTGATTTAAATATTGATATAAATGATTGTGGTTGATGGGATGAGCTTGATGAGATAGTGTATCAATAGGAACCAGCTAGTAAGCCTCAAGAACTTGAAAATAGAGATGAAGAAACTAATGAAGAATTCCTATGAATGCTAAAACCCATCAAAAAATTCTAAAACTTAGAAGGTTTCAAGGCTCTAGTCCGCCCCAAAGAGGAGGAACAACTACATTGAGAGGCTCAAGTTCAAGTGCTTATTGTTCGAATTATAATTATGGAAGAACATTCTCCTATGGATGTGCACCATGCAAGAAGTAGCTCTAAAGTGGTTACTATGAAAGATGCTGAGGCAAAAATTCAACTCCAAATTAGGCATCCATTTAATCAAACAATATATACAATAAAAGGAAAAGATTTACAAACCAAAGAACCTCCCATGATACCAGAAACATGGTTGAATGTGGAAATTTCATAGTTAAAACGGACCATTAAACGTATGATTCAAAGTGCCATGGACACACAACAGGAACTAATGGAGGTTGATAAAGAATATGAGCAAGCTCATATCGAAAAACAAAAATTCGAATCTCAAATCAGGTTTTGAAGACCCAAGTAGAGCTTGAAAAAGATAAAGATGAAGTAATAGTAGCACTATGCAAAATTGATACATTAAGTATTGAGAATGCGAACTCACAATCTAAAGTTGAAGATATCAATCAAGCATTGGATATTTTGATGTTGTGTATGACCATGGGGAGCGAAGACCCACACCACCTTGCATAGAAGCAATGGGAAAGCTCATGAAGGGCTCTCCTTTCATCCAACCAACCCTCCATCATGATCAATCCATTGGCCAACTACTCCCAAAAATGCTACAAACCCTTGAGAACATGGAGAGGAAGGTAATCTAGGATCCTAGTCCACAAATGGAAAATACAAGAAATGCAACACATTCTACTCACATACAAGGAGGGACAAACATGCACACACACCACACTCTCACTCACAAAGACAAATATACATAAGTGCACATAGTCTTAAAAAGTAGAGAGTTCTTCCCTTCATTTCTAAAAGATATGTACATGGAGTTCACATGAACCAAAATCTCCCTTTTCCAAAAATGGGCTTCTCTATTTATAAGTTGAGCTCTTTTCCCCATGTGCTCTAAAGACTAGTCAAAAAGTAAACGTGTGCCCAACTACCATGTCCTAAGGAGATCTTGCCAAATATTCTCTCTAACAAACACATCTCGAAGAATACGTGCATGGGGATTTTTATGTAAAAGTCTCCAACCTTACTTTTGGAGAAATATTAAAAAGGTCTTAAGAGGGTGTTCTCATGCGCAAGCCTAAAGATATGCATGAAGGGGAATTTCTATGAGCAATGAATGGTTCCCATGCACAAGAGAAAATATATGCACACCCTACGTCCCAACACTATCCCCCCTAGACTTTGTCATGCTTGACAAAGCTAACAGAAGAGGATCATACATAGTTGAACATATCCAATCTCAAGTCTTCGAATCTTCCAAGCTTTGAAATTTTTGGGACTTCAAGGTGGTGAAAACTCTTTACATGATGGGCATCATGATCCTCGTAAAAGGCAGTCACCCGAGCCACTTAAAGAAAGGCATGAAGTGCATTTGATTTCCAAGTATGCATACATGCCATTGAGTAATTCTTTGGAAGACATAGTTGAATAGGTCCAAGCTTGAGTCTTCAGGTGAGCTTTGAGGCTTGATGAGCAACACAATCCTCCTAAGAGGCAATCAGCCTAGACACTTGAAGAGAAGCATGAGGTGTGGTTTGTTGCCAAGTATGCATCCTTCACAATGAGCAATTCTTCAGAAAACTTGAAAAATCAGTATTCAACATCAAAAGTTTGGAAAGTGTTAAAATCATGTCCTACAATACATTTAAGTACTGCACAAAGCTTCGAAGTGAGGGTAGGGAGGTGCGGAAATAGCCCCTCCAAGTGGGGCAGTCAAACACAACCCTCATGAATGTCAAGTTCTTGTATCATCCTAAGATACCATGCTCTCCATCAGTGTCATTGTGGTTTTTGGGACACAATCCCAACTACATGCAAAGTCACCAAAACCCAACATGTTGCCTTTCAAGTGGGACACTTGAAGAAAACAATCTATGGAAACATCAACCTACTCAGTAAGGTACTCTATGTCCCTAACATTACAAAGAATTTGATAAGTGTTGGGCAGATAGTAGAGAAAGGATTGCAAGTTAGGTTCACAAGAGGAGGAGCATATGTGGAAGACCCTAGCCAAGGGTTCAGAAGAATAGCAAAGGGAGAAAAGACAAGTAGACTATTCACCTTTGAGTTGCAAGACACAAGGAACATAGCTCTCTTCAATTATGGTAATCAAATACTCACAGAACTAGAGGTATGGCACAAGAGATTGGCACATACTTGTCAAAACAACACATGATTTATAAGTGTAGTGCATGTCAATTTGGAAAGTCTCACAGGTTACCATTCATGAAGAAAGGTTATATGCATGGAGATCTCTTGGAGTTGGTTCATACAGATGTATGGGGACCTAGCAAGGATGCTTCAATATCTGGATCAAGGTATTATGTCTCCTCTATTGATGAGTGCAGCAGATGGACTATCCTATTCTTTATGAAACACAAAGATGAAGTTTTTTCATGTTTCAAAAGATATTTGGCTCTTGTGGAGAATCAAATAGGTAAATCACTAAAAAGGCTAAGGTCAGATGGAGGGGGAAAATACTTCTCCCATGAGTTTGATTCCTTTCTTCAAGAAAGAGGAATCAAAAGAGAGGTAACTACAAGGTACACTCCTGAGAAAATGGAGTGGCAGAAAGAAGGAATAGGACAATTGTTGAAGCTGCAAGGTCTATGTTGAATGAAAAGCATTTACCTAATTACTTATGGCCTGAGATTGTATCTACATCCACTTACTTGATTAATAGGTTGCCTTCAAAATCCCTTGATGGGATGACTCCATATGAGGCTTGGAATGGAAGAAGACCAAGCTTAGATCATTGTAAAATTTTTGGTTGCATTGCTTATGCTCATGTTCCTTCACAGGTTAAGAGGAAAGATGGATCCAAAGGCAAAAAGGTGCATATTCATTGTATATGACAACAATCAAAAGGGCTACAGGTTATACAATCCTACCAACAAAGGATTCTTGGTAAGCAGAGATGTAGTTTTTGATGAGCACAATTCATGGTATGAAGATTCATGCAAGAAGGTCAATTTACCATATGATCTTGAAGAAGATTTTCCAAAGCTTGGTTGAGAACAACCAAAGATTGAAGAACAAGACACCTCAGAGGATGATGAAGAATCTTAGATGGAAAAGATCAAAGCATGGAAGTCTAAAGGAAAAGCGAAATTGCAGGAACTTGGACATGAGGCAGATCATCACATCATGGCCTAAGAAGATCTATGAGGGAAAAGAAAAAACCAGAAAGATATGGGTTTGACACCTCATTAGTAACTAAACATTCTATCTACATAGCACAGGACATAAACCAAGAGGAGCCATCATCATTTGAAGAGGCCAAAGCAAAAACAAACTGGAAGCATGCAATGAAGGAAGAAATTGAAGCACTTGAGGAAAACAACACTTGGGATTTGGTGCCCAAGACTTCATCTATGAAAGTAATAGGCTCAAGATGGGTCTACAAGCTCAAGAAGAATTCTGATGGTTCCATAAATAGGTATAAGGCAAGACTTGTAGCAAAAGGCTTTGCACAAACTCAAGGAGTTGATTATGAAGAAACTTTTTCTCCTGTAGCTAAGATGCCTACAATTAGAGTGTTACTTAGTATTGCTTCTTCCAAGAATTGGAAGATACTTCAACTAGATGTAAAGAATGCATTCTTGAATGGTTGGATAAGAGAAGAGGTATATATGGCACAACCACCTCGTTTTGAGAATCAAGTTTATCCTAATTATGTGTGTAAACTTAACAAGAATTGTATGGTCTCAACCAAGCCCCAAGAGCTTGGAATTTTAGGCTTGTTTCATTCTTGCAGGACAAGGCTTTCAACCAAGCAAGGCAGATCCTTCACTCTTTATTAAAAAGAGTAATTCTGAGATCATCTACCTATGTGTATATGTAGATGATATTATATTGATAGGAAATGATGCAGATGGTATGAAGAAGATCAAAGATCAGATGAGAGAAGAGTTCAAGATAAGTGATTTGGGTTCACTTACCTACTTCCTAGGTTTGGAAGTTGTCTACAAAGATCATGGTTTGTTTGTCACGCAAAAAAAGTACATTAAGGACATCTTGGAAAAACTCAAGATGCAAGATTGTAAGATTGCAGGTACTCCAATGGAGGTCAATCACAAATTGAGCTCACATGAAGGTGAACTCATAGAGGACATCACATCATATCAAAGTCTAGTGGGTAGTCTCAACTATGCCACATTGACAAGAGTAGATATATGTTACAGTGTGAGTGTGCTAAGTCAATTTATGCACACACCAAGGAAACCACACATGGACTTTTGTAGGTTCAAAGCTTATTTCATGGTCATCCAAGAAGCAACCTATAGTTGCTCTTTCTTCCACAGAGGCTAAGTACAGAGGTCTTGCCATAGCTACTCAAGAAGCTATGTGGATGAAGACATTATTCACAGATCTTGGATTGGAGTTTGGAACTCCAACTATTTTTTGTGACAATATGAGTTCTATTCATTTGGCTGCTAATCCTATTTTTCATGCAAGGACTAAACATATTGAAGTTCATTATCACTATGTACAAGAGAAAGTTCTAAGCAAAGAGATTCAAATATCATATGTGTCCACTCATCAACAATGTGCAGATATTCTAACCAAAGCATTGGATGGTACAAAGCTTTGCAAATTCAAGGCTATGATAGGTTTGCAGGTAATCTTGGAAGATTGAAGACCTCAAGCATACTTGGCCTGAGGGGGAGCTGTTGGAGCAAGTCTATGAAAAGCCTAAGTATTGGCTTGAGTCCGACAAATTCAAAGAAGAAGCCTTAAAATGAAGACAATGTAAAGTTCACTTGTGAACTACCTCTTGTAACTTTTGAAGACTTTACTTAATGTAAAAGTGAAAGAATCTTAAGTGGTTGAGTCCACTTGATCAAAACGGGAAAGAGGAGCCACGAATTCTTGATTTGTGGTAGATAGAGAATCAAATCAATCACTAATTGACTGGAGAGTGATTGAGGGAAGTTAGCCTCCCAAGCTCAACTATAAATAGATGGCAGCTTTAGTCGTGGTTAGAGAGACCTCAGACAAGACCTCGAAGAGCTAAGCTTTATGCCATATCAAGGTGTGGTTTCAAGGCACACATATGTATCAGTAATTCCATTGTATTGTAAAATCAATATACTTTCATTTTCATGATATCATTTGAGTTCATATTTCCATGTTCTTGTGAAGTGTACTACTCACTGCCATATCTCTCAGTTTTCTCAGTCAGATTGCAGAGATGGGTTCTCTGACCTTGGTGCATCATTTTCAGTGATTTAACTTGTTAAAGTTAGCTCTATAAGTCTACTATATGCTCACCAATTTTCATTTCATTTGGGTGTTCCAATCTTCAGTTCTCTTCAGTTGAAGTCAGCCCTGTCTGTTCATTTTCACTTCTCTGTTAGGTACCCGATTTTTTTACTCATCTTGTCAGAGCCGTTTCTCCGTGTGTGCTTACCCAAATTCAATGAATTAAATCTTTTTGGATTCCTGATATTGTCTAGTATAAGGTTAAAAATTTTCATAATCATTGGATTCTTAAATCTTGAGTTATGTTCATTTTTCTGCTCACTGGTCTCATTATTGTAGTAGCCCGTGAAAATCGGGATGATGTCATCGCTTGTTAAACATCATTCTCAGTGTGTGGTTCATTATTTTTTATGCGATTACTCTGGAAAGTTAGCTCTTTAAGTTAATCAGGCTTGCCCAAAAGGAATTAAGTTAATTGATGTTGTGCGCAGAGAATTATGCAAAACACTGGACAGGTGTATGAACCAAAATAGCAAGTTCTTCACCTCTGAGCTAACTCCAACTTATCTGTTTGGATCTATCTTTTTGAGAGTGATCTTCCAAGGTACATAGGGTGTCTAATACATCCATTGGCAAGCTAAAAGGGCCCACCACATACTCCTGGAGTTCATTTGGCTGGTGTAGATCAAGGATTTTGCAACACCTCTTCATCTTTAAGCACATACCTATCCATCTCTTCACAGTCTCAGTATCTAATCTTCTTCAATGCCTTCCCCAATGCTCCCAAGTTGATTTGCTAAGACTTTCATTTTTGTGAAAAAATCACTCACACTTTGCTTGGGCATATTCTTGAGTGTGATAAACTCCATCCAGAGTTGGTTCTTTTAGCTCTAGTGCTTGATGAGAAGAATGCTTCAAGAGCATTCCATCTCTCTTATGAAGTCTTGTAGCTCCTAATGTGTGGAAGTAAAAAAATCAGAGATTGAGTTAAGAATGTAAGACTTGTCTAAATCATCCTTTAAGCACCATGTGGTTAACTTGTCATGTTCTTCTTGAGTTGCTTGTCCTTTTCTTCTAAGGATTGGCATCATCTAATCTCCAAAAATGTAACCATAGAGATTTCTTCTTTAAAGATATGCTTCCATTCTAAGTGAACAAGCTATGTAATTGCCTCGATACAATTTTTCAATGGATGAAGGAAATCCATCTCCCATGTTGAGTTGATGTAGCTTTGATACCACTACGAGGAGATGATTGGATACAATCCAAAGATGAGCTTGTGTTGCAATAATCCTGCTCCACACCTCCCAATGTGACTTCAGTGCACCTTAGTAGACACTTTTAGATTCCTAAATATGCATTTAGACCCACTATGTACCTTAGATCGTAATTTCCAATTGATTGTACCAAAACAGATAACTTGCACATAGAAGAACTCTAAAAATCTTACTATTTTTAGACTTGAACCTCTCAAAAAAATGTTTACTTCTCACTCTCTGATAACAATTGACCCGAGACCTTTTAGCCACATCTAATTCAAGAGCGTAGCTAACTATTCTAAGTTATTTTGCTAATTTAGAGTTAGTATATACTGAGGAATGAGTTTAAGAACTCGGGGGTGTAATCCCAACTTTTTAGGAGGAAGACAATGTGCAAACATAGGTGGCTTGTATGATTCACAACTCAAGATCTAGTGAAGCAAATATAATGAAAATTGATATGTAGCAAATAGACCAATCATTCTAACTATAGAAAGTTAAAGCAAAATGACTTAAGTATACGCAGAGAACTTGATCAAACAAAATCACTAAAATGAAGAGGTTGCAACAGAAAACAGTAGGTAGAGAAAATCATGAACAAATGAATCAAATTATATGTGCTGATGAATGTATGATACAAAAGAGATCTATTGAACTTACTCATACATATGTGAGCTCAATTTAAGCTCAATCATGAGGATCAATGTCTCTCGCTTCTCTGTCATATCCCCCAACTAAAAGTCGCCTCTATTTATACACATAGAGAGAATTTGAAATTTGAATTTCCCTCACATAAAACTATTCCTACACTTTAGGTGTTGATTGATTTGATTCCAACCACCAAATATTCCTCATTCTTGGCTCCTAACATCACGAGATTCCTTGTTTCATTTCCTTTTAATTTTATCTAATGAAGTTAAGTCTAAGACCTTTACAAGAGGTATTCATATGCCATACACATGTGAACCAAAATGAGTATGTGAGAAGTCTTGATCATTTGGTCAAGCATCTAGGCTTGCCAATTGTACCAACATATACCCACTTAGTTCCAATTGCCTTCTTTCCAAGATGCAAGTCACATAAAGACCAAGTACCATTTTTCATAATAGCATCATATTCAGATTGCATAGCAGCCATCCAATTTTTTGAATTTTGTGTTTCATCAAATGAAATAGGCTCATTCTCATCACAGAGACTAGAGGCAACCATAGCATAGTATTCTGATGCAAAAGAGGCACTATGAGAGCCTGAACGAGTACGATATGATAGAGGTGCATCTAATTTGTTGTCATGCAAAGTCTGCACCAGCCTTTTTGGCATAGTTTTGCCTCCTCAATATCAGCTCACTCATCAAAAAGTGCATCATGTAAATCTACATCAGAAATGGAATGATCTACATCATCACATTAAACCTCTAAAGGTTGAGAACTTGTCTCATTAGGACTAGCACTAGACTATCCACTTGTAAAAAGAGGCAACAAAGTATGATACATGTCTTTGGAGCTAACTGATGTCTCCTTAGTACATGAAAGTAATGGTTGAATAGCATCTTCCACAAAAACAACATCACGGCTAGCCAAAATGCATTTAGTCTATGGATGATACAGATGATAGCCTTTGCTTTTAGAATCATACCCAACAAAAACACATTTCATTGGTTTATCATCCAATTTCCTGTGTTGTTGTTCAAGCACTAATGCATATGCCAAACAACCAAAAACACACAGATGATTAACAGATGGCTTGCAACTATGCCAAGCCTCACATGGAGTGATAGACTACAATGCTTTGATGGGACACCTATTAAGTACATATGTTGCACACATAATAGCATCAAGCGAGAAACTATGTGGTAAAGCTTGACTCTTGACCATACACCTCGCCATCTCCATGAGTGACTTGTTCTTCCTTTCAGCAACTCCATTTTGTTGAGGTCTATATGGCACTATACATTGATGTTTTATCCCACATTCATCGATAAACACATTAAAGTCCGAAGACATGTATTCCCCCCTAATCGAAATAGAGGGTGCCCATTTTACATGCTGATAGATTTTCAACCAAAAACCAAAAATTGTTTGAAGCACATAAACACTTCGGACTTTGCTTTCAATGGATATACCCATGCATGCCTCCAAAAATCATCAATGAAAGTCATGAAGTAAAGATAGTTTCCAAAAGAGGGTGTCTACATAGGACCACAGACATCACTGTGAACAAGCTTCAATTTTTTAGTAGCTCGAACTGACCAATCGTTTGGGGAATGAGGAACACTGCATTTTTCCCAAAACAGAGCCTTCACAAACATGTTTACTAGGTGCCTCAAGTTTGGGCAGAGAGGACACTAGTTTAGATTTTTGCAAGTGTAGCAAAGTAGCAAAATTTAGATGACCAAAGCATCCATGCCAAAGCTTTGCATCTGACAAAGCCTAAGAATCATGTATTGCACATGTTGAATCATTCACAGATTTTTTAGAATCTATGAGCTTATACAGTCCACAACATAAAATGCCAGAAGCAATACTGACATCACCATTTGACAGATCATGAACTGTACGTTTGTCATCAATAAATTTCACAATCAATCCAATCTTAGCTAAAGTTGAAACTGATAAAAGATTCTTCTTGATCCTTCACACAAATAAAGCATCCATCAGAATGATCTTACCAACTCCCATGACAGCATAAGAGGAGTTGTTGGCACATGTGATAGTATTCCCTGTAGGGATAGGCTCGAGTGAAGTGAAGAAACTACTCTGTGAGGTAACATGTTTGGTTCCCCCACTATCAAAGTACCAAACATCTGAGTCTACTGCAGACATACACTATTCATGAGAAGATGGTCATAACTACAAACAGTGGTAAATGCCCATTCTTCATTCTGCACAACATTAGTAGACTCTGTTTTGGATGTAGAGGCCTCTGCAACAACCATTCCAACCTCTTTCTTCCTTGCAACCATTCCAACCTAGGGAGAAGTTTGAAGCTTTCCGCAAAGCTTTGGGCTTACTTCCTTTTGTGGAGTGACTTCCACATAGCTTGGCACTTCCTTATACATGAGTGCCAGCTCCTTGTTCACCGCATCACTCCCAGGGGGGATTTGTTGATATATTTAGGTAGTGATGTGTGTGAACACACTAGGACGGCCGGGGTACTTTTTTCCCTGTTTAGGAGGTTTTTTTCACTCGACTTATATATACGCCTATTGCCCTAATGGGCTACTTATCTTTGTACATTATCTAGTAATACATTCAGTATTGTGTGTTGTGCTCCAAGCTTCTTCTTCTTCCTTGTGCTGTTCGCGTGCTTTCGCAGACGTCTAACTCCAACATCTCAACCTTTCCTAAGATCAAGGACCTTCTAACTATAACTAGGGTCATTAGTCTAATTTAATCTAACTCTTTAAGTATCATCATCCTTCTTTTGAATCTAATCTGCTTGGCCCTAGTATTATAATGAGTGAAAAACTTTTCAACATCAAGAATATCATCTCCCATGCATCAAAAGGTGAAGTATCTTTGTTGAAGTGGTGAATAAAAATATTCTTTGTCTTGTCTATAACACAGGGAATCCTAAGAAGGGAGGCATCAAGATGTGGCCAACAAGCACAATCTCTATGAATTTTGATCATTAAGGGGGCATTGTATGCACCATATTTTATGTAGGAACTCATAGATAACTTCAAAAGACTCCAAATAGTAGCCCTCATATACAAGTTGCTCGAGTTATTGTTCCTCATATTTGTCTTACTCTCTCAAATCCCATGCAAATTAATGCATTACTAGTTGATACTTTTGGATTCACAAAAGAATGGTCTCTTTATCTTTTGTGGGGAGCTCCCTTGTGGAAGCCACACTGCATAGCTTGCGATCATCATCAAAAGTTGAAACCTTCAGCAAAAGTTAATTGGATAGCTCCATGCATGAACATGGTTGTTAAAAACTCAAGAAGATGATGGAATAAGAAAACAAATAGTTGTTGGGCCAGAGAGCTGTGGCATGAGATCACACACAATGAAGAATAAAAGATAAAAGGTCTTGCTAAGAAGACACGGTGTTGTAAGTTCATGGAATTGGTCTAAATAGCATTTTGAATATCAAAAATGCCCTCCCAGATGACTCTCATTCGGTTAATGTTTGTAGACAAATCCCTCAGTGATAGTGGAGGGATAGCTTGCTTTCTCTATACTCCTTGTGTAGAGGGATAGCTTGCTTTCCCTATCCTCCTTGTGTAGATTGGACATGGTGATGGTTTGTATTTGAACCCCTAGGTTTGTCATCCCAGAATTCCCATGGTAATTGTAATTTAGACGCTATGTATTGAGTTGCTATCTATAGAGTCCCTGATGTAGAGACCACTCTTGCCTTGTTTGTGGGCTCCTGCCCCTTTCTTTGAAAGGAACTTTGGCGAAGTATAATCTTCCTTTGCTTGAAATGTTGGTGGACTCCTGCCCATTGCACATTGGCACATTATCTTCGTGAATTTACACTTCTTTTTTGTTTGCTCAACAAAAAAAAAGTTGGTTGACCTTTGGCCTCTTGAGGCGGAGGTACAGGGTTCAAGTCTCACGCTGGACATGTTATGGCTTAGGCCAATTAAACCCAGTTGTAATCATGTCTCCTTCAGTTCCTTGTATAACCCTTGTTTTGTGGGATATGGGGGGTCCCGCGGGTGCTATGCCCATTCACTTGTAGAGTTGCAATTTTAGCAATTTTAAAGTCCGGGGGAGTAGGCTTCGGCTGAACCTCCATTTAAAAAAAAAAAAAAGTTCATGGAACTGAAAGAAACAAAGATTATCGGCGCGCACGGTCATGCTTCATGGGGCTTTTGACTTGGCAAGCCTGGTCTTCCCTGGACAATGTAAGCCAGGAGAAGCACAGCAGAGTGGGGAACTCGGAAGTTCCACGAAGATTCATTTCCGAGACAAGACAGCATTCTGGTGCTCGGAGCTTGGAACGGGCAGCTGCAAGCCTTTCAGGCAATTACCAGTAGAAAACAAGGTCGTTGGGCCCTACGAATGGGTATGTTCTTGTTGAATTGAGAGGCGACGGATAAGGATGGGACTGGGGTTCCTTCGTCGGTAGCTTCATGCAGCTTACCTGTAGTAACTCATACTGTGCTCCAAAATGCCTGGGATATAGCAAGTCGTAGAACTTCTAGGAACGTTCCTTCAACCTCAAAGAGCTTTTCTGCAGTAACGCAGTCTGCATGCTTAATAGTACAATTTACGTCCTCTTGATTGCTCACGGCTTTGGCCATCTGGATAGAGAGCGGACATGGATCGTGTGTTCTAGATGCAGATATCCATGGATCGGTCTGAAGGGAACGACCTATGGAGGTATCCTACTGGATGCAGCCCGACGGCACCACCTGCGGAGATTTTTAGGCATGAGCAGAACTATTGCGCACCGCATCTTCTCCATGAGGAGAGGGACATGTCCATGGCGGGCGTCGTAGGCACGCCTCTCAGAGACGCTGCTTTTCAAAAGGGCGAGCATAGAGAAATCGACAATTTCCACTTGCATATACACTGTGCGTCGCCATTACATGTAGAAGGAGAGTATGAAAAGATAGTTAAAGCCGGACTAGAAGCGAGCCATCTTCCTGTTCGCGGTGCCGAATCGCAACATTCGTCCGACAGTAAGCGGTTGTCGACAGATTCTTTACGGCATTCCTTCTTTGCCAACGCCATTGTTAATGAACCGCAATTTATTCCTGCAAAGCGCGCTCAAGGCATAGATTTTGGCAGAAAGTGTGCGAAAGCTTACTATCGGGCTGTGAAACATGTGGATAATCATCGTCATCTAATAACATATACAATGTCCCCAAGCTCGGTGAGGACGTTCAACAACGTATGCAGCCTCGGCATGTCTACGAAGCGGGCAAAGCATACCATCATCATGTTCGACGAGGGTCCAGCTCGCCATCTCGCATACACTTGGCCCCTGCACATTCACCTTTACCAGATCAAGTGCTTGATCCAGGAACTCGGATCCGCATTCGAGTATATGCGAACCAAGGTAAGAGTGTTCGCTTCCCGAATAAAACCTTTCATCTTCTGTATTGTCTGATGCTGAAGACATACTGCTCAGCTGAATCTCTTTATGCAAGCTGAGGGACTTCTGTGTTCTTCAATATGAGCATTAGGCACGGATGCTGTATGCGTTCCCGCATTATGCAGTAGAGCACCATTTCACTATTACACTGCTTTCCCATCCTATGTGTGGAAATCCTATTCCAGAATGCTTCATCTTTTTCAGGTAAAGAAGAAGCATTTTACACTCTACCTGTATGCTATCAAACAACGCGGTCCACAGTTCTCGAGTGAAGGTGTGCAAAATTGGGCTGGTCTACTTTATTGGGCGCACCATTTGAATGACTTCACGGATCAAACAACCATCATGAACCATCTCTCCTCGTTAGGAAGCGCAAAGGTATTGACCCTCTGATGATTGGATCTTTAAGAAATCTGTATTTGGTTAGTAGCGTCTTCGGTATGTCAAGTTTCTTCAACAATTCTCTGTCCTTCAGGAAGATTTTAATGGAAGCAGTAGAGGGCGTTCGTTGAGCACTGAGGAAAGCTGCTGACATACAGTGTAAATCGGGAAACTGATTCAGCTGTTCAAGCTTCACTTCATTGCACTTTCATGTAGAATCTCGTTGACGCCAATCTGATCGGACTTTCAGAAGCTGTTTTCAAGAAATCAGAAATCATGTCCAACTCGCGGCAAGCTTAGATCGGCCTAGGAGATGGGCCGTTTACAACAGTCAACAAATCCTATGTAGTATGTGTCAATTTTCAATATGTGCTTCCAAGTATATGCAATTTTATTTCGCTCTGAACTTCTGGTAATATTGATGTGCCTACGGTGCGAGATCTCCGCACAATGTAAGCACTGATAGATGTCGAAGTGTCAGCTGTATATGTACAGTACGTAGCTCCTCGTGAATCAATGGAGTTTATCAGTTATGGCTTGATACCATCGTGTCTCCGCCTGATGTGGTCATCTCCTGTTCTAGGCCATATGAAGGGATGTAGTTGAGCAATGGCTGTCGCAATACTGAGTTGGTTGTCTATCAACCTGCGCGTTGTTAGTCTCTACGCGTTACTGCGTGAATTTTATTCCATTGCTTTGTCGATCGAGGCTGAAGGATTCGCCCATAGTCCCAAACACAGACGGATGGAGATGCTTAAGAACAAGCCTTATATGTACAATTATACATTTCCATACATGAATGTTGATCTAAAACATAAGTTCGATTTTATATCCGCTGCGTTTCTTGGTTACAAATGATGAAAATCTTTCTTGGTTAGTAACGATTTTATATCCGCTGCGTTCCTTGGTTACCATTGTAATGTCCTCCAAGTTGACTTTTAGCTTAAGCCATGGCCTCTCTATCCATCCATGAGTTCTTTATTGCCTTCTTTTTTGCTTTCTCCAAGAAATAGACTTGGTGAACCTGGTTTTTTAAAAGAGAAAGTTCAACCAAAGCCTACTCTCCCTATCCTGAATTAATGGAAAGAACAAATGAACAACTACCCATGAGGCACCTCATATCCCACAAAGCTGGGGTTAACACTTAGTAGGCTCTGTGAAGGCAATGCAAGTATGACCGCCTAAAGAGACATGTAAACTGATTTGAGAATCTAGCCTAAGGCCAATACATGCTCACCACCACTAGCTGGGGTTGAACCCCTGTCCTTGCCTCAAGAGGTGAGAGTCCCACCCAAGCAAACTAAAATGTTTGTTCACTTGGTCACCCTCTTGTACTCTCTATGGGAAATTTTCATCACATATGGATCTTTTCTCTACAAAATAAATTGGCTAACTCTCTACAGGAAATTTTTTATCACATATGTGTCCTTTCCTTGCAAAATAAACTAGCTAGTGAGATCATAAATCAAATGAGAGTAATTTTTTTGGAGTCCATTAAAATTGTTTTAATTTCATTCACCCCAAATTATACAATGATTTCGAGTCTCATTGCTATCCACAAACAAACATCAACAAATGAATTAATTCCAAGTATAATTTGTTGGTATTGAAAATGTGTATGGCACCAAAATAACCAATGAATTTGGAGCTACAACTAGTACTTCTAAGCCTGGTGACATTGAACGCATCTATAAGGTACGATCAACATGTCTCCTCCAAGAAACTAACTGCTACCTCAAGTTATTGATTTGGACTACAATATATTTTCTTCTTAAATATATTTGATGGTTCTCCCATTGACTCAGGTCCAAGATGCTCATTTTCTTTGGGTTTCTCTTTCTTGGAAATGCTACATGTGAAAATAGGAGCGTGTTAGAGTCTATTCTCAAGACTAAAGTACTACGTTTTGGAATATAGTACCAAGTTTTGGTGTCCTAACTAAGTCTAATCATCATGTCTCCTTTGCAAAAAAGGACTTTAAAAAAGGTAAGGTGTCATATAGTACATGGGCTTTGCCTAGATTCAACATGCTCCATGATACCATAGGTTCTGTAATCTGGTCACAAAGTTTCTTCTCAGCTTGGGGCATGGTAGTAGAAAAGCTTGATGATGTGGTTCTTTGCATACAGTTCTTGGAAAAATACATCTCTTTCCAAAATTGTAAAGTTCTAGATTGTTCATCTTGAACTAAAATAACTTGAAATGTTTTGAAAGAGATGTCATCAAGAAAGAGGGGAAAACCACCTTCTTCCACAATCAACTTGTGTATCTTATGCCTCAAATATTTCTTGCTTCCAACATTAAAAGAACAAAACAAATCTCCTAAATCTCAAGTTTCCTTGGATGACTTGCAAGGTGTAAGATGAGGAATAGCATACCTCTTCATAGAAAGAGATATGACAATCAAAGGTGGCACATAATTTGAATGCAATGTTTTTCTAGCTTCAAAAGCATATCCAATTGTAGGAGCATTCCTAGGTGTGGTTTGTGTCTCAATATATGTAAAAACTTTAGCTTCATCTCTTGCTATCTTATGCCTTCTACCTTTATTAGGTATTTCCATAGGTCTCTCAGGTTCTTGATTTAAAAAATCCAAAATGGATAGTTGAAGCTTTTGTCAAGCATTTCATCAAGAAATAATAATGTGAGGGTACTTGACCAATGTGTATCTCCTTTTAACTCGAGAGACTTAAAGGATAGGCTAGAAATTAGGCTCTAAAGAGGTTAAGGTTTATACACTAATTATTTGACTAGAAACCGTATGTATTCAACTAACCTTGCCTATGCAAGTCTAAACTTTCACTCTAGAAGGTCATTTTTACACTTAAGTAACCTCAATGGTTACAAGCAAAAACACAAGCTTACTAGATTACTCAATGATAACAAGATGCACTAACAAAGTTGAAAGTATGGTTAAAGACATTAATGTATGTGAAGTGGTGCAAGAGTGATGCACCACGATGGATTCACCTTTAGGTGATCTTCATGAAAATGCCATCGTAGTAGAAAATCAAGTTTTGGATGATGCACATAGTACTCCACACAAAACAGAGGGTTCCTCGCAATTTCCAATGCACTCTGACTATGAATGAAGTGGCCACAATATGTTGTTTCTTGCTCAACCAAGATATGCATGAGCTACCAAGCATGAAGAAAAAGCCACTAGTGGACACACTAGTTTCGTAGCAATGAGCCCATTCAGAGTTAGAAAAAGCATGTAAATCTGGCGGTATCAATCCCCCCTTCGGATAAAAAAAAACTAAGTAATTGGGTACCACTTAAGTAGTGAAAGATGCATTTATCCACTTGTGAATGCTTGGCACTTGGGCAATGCATAAAACTACTCATATGAGAGATAGCAAACTGAATATGTGGTCAAGTTATGCATAAGTAAATCAAGCATCCAACAATTTACTAATATGACTTGAGGACAACACCTTCAATAGAAGTTATCTATGTCTGGCGTTATAGAGTAAAGTATCTCCCAGTCTATTACAAGACATCATTTGAAGATATGTTCACAACATGCTACTAGGGATACCACTTTGAGGCGTTCATTTCAAAACCGACACATCTCCTACAACGCTTTGCTTATGATCATGCTATTTACCAGATACATTATAAATTGCCTCAACTAGATGTCCTATACTACTTCTTCAAAAGTTCTTGTCATTAGAGACAGCAATAGTGCTCTTTCCTTTTGGTCTAGCTCTGTGGTGTATAGCATGACAAGATCTTCTTGTGCGGTCTCAAGTTGTTCTTGCATAAAAAATGGAACAATGGGGTAGAAAGAGGACGTACCTCGATTTCCTTAGGAACCAAATTGGTGTTATGCACTACTGGTGTCCCCATGTTCATTTGTTGAGAAAAGTTCACATTTTGAAACTTTACCAACTTCTCTTGTAATGCATTGATAGTTTGATATTTATCCCTTCTTTGGTTTTGTACCTCTCTTAGCTCTACTTCTACTTCGATCTTGATCTCACATATAATCTTGAGGTTATCTGCATCTTGTTGACAGTGCTTAGTGTATTTTTTGATTGCTTCATTCCAAATTTTTCTCAACTATGTCATGTCTTGAGTATACTTTAATTCCTATTGTTCACATAATGCTTGCTTTATCTTTAATTGATATGCATATATTTCTAATTGCATCTTGAGGCTTTGGATTATTTCATTAAGAGAAGTTGATGCCTCCATCGATTGATTCAATAGTAAGGATGTCATTAATTCCTTATTTCTTTTTCTTAGTGAGTTTGCCTCTTCCATGTATGGTTTTATTTGCATTTCAAATATTTTGCTATGTGTGGAGATCCGTACCTTTTTTGTTTCAAATTGTGAATACTTCTTTTGTAGCTCGGTATTCTCCATCTTCAACTGTTGGGTTGTAGGATGTGTACATATTTTCTCTTGTACATGGGAACCCTCCCTTGCTCATGGAAATTCCCCTTCATGCATATCTTTAGGCTTGCACATGAAAAACCCTGTAAACTCCATTTTAATATTTCTCCAGAAGTAAGGCTTGGAGGCTTGTACATAAAAATCCTTTTTTTGCAAAACAAGGATATAGAAAAGTCCTCACGCACATATTCTTGGAGATGTGTTTGTTAGAGAGAATATTGGACAATATCTCCATAGAATATGGTAGTTAGGCACATGTTCACTTTTTTACTAGTCTTTAGAGCACATGAGGAAAGATGAGATTAATCCTTAGAATATACAAGAAGTTCATTTTTGGAAAAGGGAGCTTTTAGTTCACTTGAGCTCCATGTAAATATCTTTTAGAAATGAAGGGAAGAACTCTCTACTTTCTAAGACTATGTGGACTTGTATATTTTTCTTTGTGAGCGAGAGTGTAGTGTGTGTGCATGCTTGTCTCTCCTTGAGTGTGAGTAGAATATGTTGCATTTCTTGTATTTTCCATTTGTGGACTAGGATCCTATATGCTCTTTCTCTCCATGTTCTCAAGGGTTTGTGGCATTTCTAGGAGTAGTTGGCCGATGGTTTGAGCATGATGGAGGGTTCAATGGATGGAAGGGGAGTCCTTCCTCAAATTTCCCATTGCTTCCATGCAAGGTGGTCTGGATCTTGGCTCCCCATGGTCATACTACAACAATAATTTTGGCACCCTTGTGTTGATTTTTGTTGTTGAGGGAGAACCCCCCTTAACCCCCTTCTCTCTCACTCTCTCACATACACACTTCTCTGCACACTCACTCAAGGATCACCCTCCATTTGTGCCACTTCTCGTTTTCAGTTATAGCCTTGCATAGTGGGATGGGTGGTACTCTCTAGCCCCTTCCCTCTCTTCTTTTCACATAAAACCCCAAAAAAATCAACTAACTGTAAACTCTTTGTTCAAAAAAAACATGCATAGAAAACTTTGGATCCTCTCTCATAAGAGCTTCAAATCCATGAGAAGTTGAATTAAATTTTGAGGTTCGTATGAAATAGCCTTGGTACACATGTGGTAAGTATGGTGTTAACTCCCACCCACTTTCTCTCTAGCGTTAACTATTCCATGCACTATTAGATTAGGGAACTCTGAAGGTTCTATGGTGGGGGAATATAGGCGCCTTCTCCTTTGACATTGCATGTGTGGCTTGGTGGGATGATTCATTTCGTCCCTCCCACTTAATCTGTGTCTTTTTGGGGTCAAGCCTCGTTTGGCTCCCCCATTCTTGGTAGATAAGCACCTTGTTGCAGGGGTCGAGCTCTCCTCCCTGTGTGCACCTCTCTTTTCTCCATGCAGGTTTGAGCATTGTGATTGTTCCCCCTTCCTCTCACCTAGTGGGTGATGCCACCTTCTTGTTTCATTGGCAAACTAAAGGTTTGGAGCCACATTTCCCCTACCTCATGTGTTCACTGTACCCTCATCACCCTCTGCTGGGATCTTTGTCCCCTTTGACCACATCTTAGGGAGTTCTTCTTCTTGATCCACCACTCTTCTAATCTCCTCAGAGTAGAGCCTCCTGCTCTCTGTTTGGGTCAATCAGCCATGGGGGATCGAGCTCATAGAGCCTCCCATTGTGTCAAAAGATGCTTTATTGTGGGATTGAACATTCATCAGCTCTCCCCTCTTGATTTCTCTATGCAGATCATAGTCTTGGCTATTGAACATCATGTTGCATGCCCCTCTCCAGTTTTCTTTGCTATGTAGGTTTTGCTAAAGGGCACCATGAGCTGGGTCTCATCTTTCCCATTGGCCAAAGAGGTTGTGAAAAGATTGAACACATTGAAGAATCTACATACTTTGCACCTTGAAAGGTAACTTCCTTTCTAAGCATACTCGGATGTTTCTACACTATGCTAATTAGGAACTCATCTCTAGATAGATAATTTTTCACACTCCTTGATGTGTTATATGTGACTTTCCAAATTCACTATAGGCTCTTTCTTGGTTCTCTATACATCTGCTCATAGTTGTATTTGCTTCACCCTTGGTGGCTCCTTGGAAATGTGATCTTCTATTTGGGCTGATGCTCAAAAGTTGACGCATGGTCCAGATGGAGACATGAAAAATGGCACTCTATGGGATCCTTCTTCTTGTGTTGAATACCAAAATGAGAAATCTAAATGCTTTCTTTGATGGGGGCAGTTGCAAGCCTACTATAGTTATGGTTGTTGGGCCATACAAAAGGGCTATGATGAATCATGCGATTAGAGTAAACTGTTGGAGATAGACGTCTACGGAAGCACGCGAACAACTCAAGGAAGAAGAAGAAGCTTGGAGCACAAACACACAATACTGAATGTATTACTAGAGAATGTACAAAGATAAGTAGCCCATTAGGGCAATAGGCGTATATACAAGCCGGGGAAAAAAAACCTCCTAAAGAGGGAAAAAAGTGCCCCGGCAGTCCTAGAGTGTTCACACACATCACTACCTAAATATATCAACAAATCCCCCCTAGGAGTGATGCGGTGAACAAGGAGCTTGCACTCATGTATAAGGAAGTGCCAAGCTATGTGGAAATCACTCCACAAAAGGAAGTAAGCCCAAAGCTTTGCGGAAAGCTTCAAATTTCTCCCTAGGCAGAGCCTTCGTGAAAAGGTCTGCAATGTTCTCCTGCGTGGGCACATATGCCAAGCTGATCTCCCCAGCAGAGAACCTCTCCCTGACATAGTGATAATGCACCTCAATGTGCTTAGTGCGAGCATGGAACACAGGGTTCCTCGCAACTGCCAATGCGCTCTGACTGTCAGTGAAGATGGTGGTGGCAGAAGACTGGCCAACACCCAAATCAGCCATAAGGCGTCTGAGGCACACACACTCAACAGTCGCTGTGAAAGCTGCCCTATACTCAGCCTCACAACTGGAAGTGGCCACAGTAGGCTGCTTCCTGCTCAACCAAGATATACATGAGCTACGAAGCATGAAGCAAAAACCACTGGTGGACACACGAGTGTCATAGCAACCAGCCCAATCTGAGTCAGAAAAAGCATGCAAATCTGGCGGTAGTGATCCCCCATTGGGATAAAACAACCCAAGTAGCCGAGTACCACTCAAGTAGCGAAAGATGCACTTAACCGCTTTCCAATGCGTGACTCCTGGGCAATGCATAAACCTGCTCATCTGTGAGACAGCAAACTGAATATCTGGCCAAGTAATGCATAAGTAAATCAAGCATCCAATAGCCTGCTGATAGAGAACAGCATCAAATGCATCTCCAGCATCATGAAGACTCAATCGTAAACCTGTCTCCATAGGAGTGGCAATAGGCTTACAGTCTTCAAGGCCAAAACGCTGCAATAATGTGTCAATATATTTCGTTTGACACAAAGCCATTCCACCATCAACGTGCATAAACTGAATGCCCAAATAGTGATGCAAATGCCCCAAATCAAACATCTCAAATGAGGCATGCAAATCAGCCTTAAAATCAGCAATATGTGTCTCAATAGGACTAGTGAGCAGCATGTCATCAATATAGACAACAATGATCAGAAGCACATCATTAGCACGTTTAACATATAAGGTGCTTTCAGTTGGACTGTTCTCAAAACCATGTGCAATCAGATAGGCATGTATCTTCTCATACCAAGCACGTGGTGCTTGCTTTAAACCATATAATGCCTTCTTTAACCTGCAAACCTGGTTTTCATGCCCTTTCTGCACAAAGCCACATGGCTGAAAAACATACACTTCTTCATGCAAGTCACCATTCAGAAATGTTGTTTTAATGTCCAACTGATGTACATTCCAACCATGATGGGCTGCAAGTGCACAAATGCTCCGAACAGTAGTCATACGGCATGTAGGTGCAAAGGTCTCATCAAAATCAATGCCTCTTTCCTATGCATAACCCTTTGCAACAAGCCTAGCCTTATAGCTGTCAACTGTACCATCAGGTTTACGCTTCAGCTTGTATACCCACTTAGTGCCAATGGCCTTCTTGCCAGGAGGCAAGTCATATAAAGACCATGTACCATTCTTCATTATAGCATCATATTCAGATTGCATAGCAACCATCCAATTTTCTGAATTTTGTGCTTCATCAAAAGAAACAGGCTCATTCTCATCACAGAGACTAGATGCAGCCACAGCATAGCAATCTGATGCAAAGGAGGCACTATGAGAGCCTGAACGAGTACGATATGACAAAGGTGCATCTAATTTGCTGTCACGCAAAGTCTGCACCAGCCATTTTGGCATAGTTTTTGCCTGCTCAATATCAACTCTCTCATCAACAAGTGCATCATGTAAATCTGCATCAGAAATGGAATGATCTGCATCATCATATGAAACCTGCAAAGACTGAGAAGTTTCCTCATTAGGACCAGCACTAGCCTATCCACCTGTAAAAAGAGGCATCAAAGTATCATACATGTCTTTGGAGCTAACAGATGTCTCCTTAGTACATGAAAGCAATGGCTGAATAACATCTTCCACAAAAACAACATCACGGCTAACCAGAATGCGTTTAGTCTGTGGATGATACAGACGATAGCCTTTACTTTCAAAACTGTACCCAACAAAAATACATTTTACTGCCTTATCATCCAATTTTCTGTGATGTTGTTCAGGCACTAATGCATATGCCAAACAACCAAAAACACGCAGATGAGCAACAGATGGCTTGCGGTCATCCCAAGCCTCATATGGAGTGATAGACTGCAACGCTTTAGTGGGACACCTGTTCAGTACATATGCTGCACACATGACAGCCTCAAGCCAGAAACTATGTGGTAAAGCCTGACTTTTGACCATGCACCTCGCCATCTCCATGAATGACCTGTTCTTTCGTTCAGCAACTCCATTCTGTTGAGGTGTATACGGCACTGTACACTGGTGTTTTATCCCACGTTCAGCCAGAAATGCATTAAAATCTGAAGACATATATTCCCCCCCTCGATCAGAACGGAGGGTGCCCATTTTACATGTTGACAGATTTTCAGCCAAAACCAAAAACTGTTTGAAGCACATGAACACTTCGGACTTTGCTTTGAGTGGATATACCCATGCACGCCTAGAAAAATCATCAATGAAAGTCACGAATTAATGGTAATTTCCAAAAGAGGGTGTCTGCATAGGACCACAGACATCACTATGTACAAGCTGCAATTTTTGCGTAGCCCGAACTGAGCCATCTTTTGGAAAGGAAGAACACTGCATTTTGCCCAAAATACAGCCTTCACAAACATGTTTTCCAGGTGCCTCAAGTTTGGGCAAAGAGGACACCATTTCATATTTCTGCAGGCGTAACAAACTAGCAAAATTCAGATGACCAAAGCGTGCATGCCAAAGCTTTGCATCTGACATAGCTTGAGAATCATGAACTGGACATGCCGAATCATTCATAGATCTTTCATAGTCTATGAGCTTGTACAGCCCACGACATAAAATTCCAGAAGCAATAATCACATCGCCATTTGAGAGATCATGGACTGTACACCTGTCATCAACGAATTTCACAACCAAGCCAATCTTGGCTAATGCAGAAACTAATAACAGGTTCTTTTTGATCCCTGGCACAAATAAAGCATCTGACAAAGTGAAAGAACTACCATCAGCAGTAGTCAGAATGATCTTACCAACTCCCATAACAGGATAAGAGGAGTTATTGGCGCATGTGACAGTATTCCCTGTAGGGGAAGGCTCGAGTGAAGAGAAGAAATTGTGCTGCGAGGTAATATGTTTGGTCGCCCCAATGTCAAAGTACCAAACATCTGAGTCTACTGCAGACATGCACTGATTATGAGAAGATGGGTCAAAACTGCAGACAGTAGTAAACACCCATTCTTCTTCCTGCACAAGACTTGCAGACTCTGTTTTTGGTGTAGAGGCCTCTGCAACAACCATTCCAGCCTCTTTCTTCTTTGCCTCTTTAGCAGCCAGTTTTGGACAGTTCTTTATAATATGATCATTTCCTTTACAGTACTTGCAGAACAATTTCTGCTTTTCTGATTTCTTCTCATCTTTATCCTAGTTCTTCGATTGTGCAGCATTTGCAGATTTCTGCTTACTAGTAGAAGAGCTCCATTTTCCTTTGCCCTTCTGACTAGCCAGGAAAGCTTGATCTGCAACACGCATAATGGACCTGTTCTGCCTGGACTGATCTTCCTGCAACAGAACAGAGACTAATTCCTCAAATGACAAGGCATTCGAATTGCCTTTCATCATCAACCGAAGAGTAGAGGCAAAACTCTGATATGAATCAGGAAGACCATTCAAAACGGTCTGCACAAGTGAGCTATCTGGTATAACCTCATCAGCAGAAATCAATTGTTCCTTCAGGTCTTTGATCTTTGTAAGAAAACTGTCCATAGAATCACCTTCATTCATTTGCTCACTCTCCAACTGTTTTCGGAGTTAAGCAACACGAGCCTCATTCCTAGCCTGGTACAAAGTGGTAAGTGTATCCCAAGCATCCTTTGCTGTTCTGCAAGAGCGAATGTGAGGAATAATGGCACGTTTGATAGACAAAGCTATCAATGCATGTGCCTGGGCATCTCTGCCATCCCAACGAATCTGCTTTGCAGTAGGTGCAACAGAAACAGCAGCACGAATAGGAATCTGCGGAATATCATCTTCGACACCATCTTCATCAGCTCCAACACCTATATTTGCAGTACCTGTCGTTACAGGTGTAACAGGACGTCTTTCAACACCCTGCACAATGTTCCACAATCCTTTTGCAACCAGTACATGTCGCATCATATAGGCCCATAATGGGTAGTTGGTACCATCCAACTTATCCTCAACAGCCAACATACGGAATACATCACTGCTTTCAGCCATGGCCGGTGACTAAAATACCTTGATGCAGAAAATTGACTGTATCTCAAAAAGTTGAACAGAACTGCCCAGACGAGTTCTACTAGACAGTTCGAGACGCTTAAACTGGCGAACAGAAACTGGTATATACCTTTGGCACAAAAGGACGAAATAACCTGCACAAGCGCTACGATAGTGCATTCGGAGGCCGAAACGAGCTCAGATCGCGATTTCGGCACCACACAGCAAAGCTGTTTTGATCTTGGAAACTCCCTGAGTATGCTCACCAAATTTCGTGCGAATCTGAGACTTCAAACGGAGGAGTGTCGATGGCGCCCTAGAAGAAGCGACAACCTGCTCTGATACCAATTGTTGGAGATAGACGTCTGCGGAAGCACGTGAACAGCACAAGGAAGAAGAAGAAGCTTGGAGCACAAACACACAATACTGAATGTATTACTAGAGAATGTACAAAGATAAGTAGCCCATTAGGGCAATAGGCATATATACAAGCCGGGGGAAAAAAACCTCCTAAAGAGGGAAAAAAGTGCCCTGGCGGTCCTAGAGTGTTCACACACATCACTACCTAAATATATCAACAAATAAACTGCTCTTGCTCTCCTTCTCGTGCTCAAGGATTGGTTGTAAGAAAACATCTTATTTGTTGTGATCCTACATTTTCTGGACCATTTGCCACACATGTTTTTTGTATTGCTCATGATTTTTTTACTTCCCATGTTCATGCTCGAGTGTTGATTTTTTTCTACCATAAAAAGGGTTATATGCCACACAGTTCTGGATGTTGAATTTCCTTTCAATGTATGATGTATCCTATTCACAATTGGTGTTTTTATGAACATGAAATCTCTTGGGTGACACCTAAATCTTCAAGTATCTGGTCACATGGTTTGGATTGCACAAAAAGTTATGTTTTGGAATCACATTAGGGGGTTGAAGTTCTTGCGAGTGCCCTTTGAAAGGGATGGTGTCAAAAACCCATGACCAAGTTTATTATCAATAACAAAATTTTCGTATTTAACAATTATGTAATGTTCGTTGTTTCTCTGAGGTGTTCGAAACTACTATTTGTCTATGTATCATAGGTCGGAAGGCCCATTACGAACATGGAGCTTGTTGCCTAATAGTTGATAAAGGTTTGTTCGACTACCCCATTAAGGGATTGTGTCCACATCCCTTTCCATTGCTTGGAGAAGATGATCAATAATTCTTCAACTTTGGATAGTTGATTGGCTATATATAGGTTTGCATACCCTTGGTGAGGGTGGATGTTTTGTGACTACCCTTCTAGGGATAGTGCCCAAACATCTCCTACTACGAAAAACGAATGACACACCACTGTAAAGGAAGGCAAGGTTTGGATTATTGTTGTATCTTGTAGGCATCTCTTGTATTTAATGTGTGTTAATGGTTCCATGAGTTGTTTATGTTACATATTGTCTTCTTCTTTTCTCTAGCCATTTATTATGACTAAAATATTATTTTACAAAGCCTATTGGTCTGCATAAATATCAATAATGCTAGCACTTCACTTTTGGGAAGGAACTATGCCCACAACACCTCATGTTTATGTCTTCATCCTCAAGAGGAAATGTAACATGTTTCATTTGTAATTGCATCAAGAAGCTTTATAATGCAAACATGCACTTGCACTGAGGGATCTATTTTGAAAAAAATAACTATGTTGCACCTGACACTCCTTTAGGTGCACTACTCACACATGCTATTTATAAAAATCCTCTTAGTGTAAGTGTATATGTGATAGATCTTAGGTCTTGCAAATTTTCATGAGTGGTTATAGGGTCATTATGTTCATATGTTGTGATAACATGAGGATTGCGTACCAACTCACTTGGTTTCTCAAATCACTCTTATGCTTAAGTGCGGACACATACTAAAGAATGAGAATATATGATGCACAAGTATGAAGCACTAAAAGGTCCACATTCAGGGTTCACTTTACAACTTGTGATACATGCACACAATGAAATTGTTTTGCAAAAAGTGCATGTTCTCTGACTTAGCAACCTGTGCATGTTCATTGATGATTTGTAAGGCTAAAGAGATTCGATGGTTTATTGTCTACTTGAAACTTAACAAGTCATGCTCTGTGAAGATCAGGTGCTTTGACATTGCCTATTTTCTCCATAGGATGTCTTGTGTCATCTCCTATTTGTACCTCATGCTTATTCCTTGGATCTTCCAAATATGATAGGAGAGCTACATTTCGTGCCACATGATTGGAGCAACCTGAATCTATGTAGAAAACGTGCTCATCAGATTTACCTTGTGGCATAGCCATGTTCATGATCAATAATGAATCCTCTTTCTTTGAGTCTTCTGTGTAGTTATTGAAGTCTCTCCTTCCTTTGTAGCCTCCTTGATAGTTTGAATGATTATAGTTGTTGTAATTGCCATGGTAGTTGTTGAACCTTCCTCTTGAGTAGCCATAACTTCCTCTATTGTATCCTCTTCCTCTTTGATTCCTCGAATTCCTAAAGCATTTTTCACTTGTATGATAAGTTAGTGCACAAATAGAACATGGGTTGGAGTCTTGGGATCTCCCCCCGCCTTGTCTACCTCCTCTTCCTCTACCTCTGCCATGTCTTCCTCTACCTGCATAGTTAACTTGATATGTACCTACTTCATCATCCACTTTCTTTGCCTTTCCTTTGTTATCTTTGGACTTGCTTTTATCAGTGTATAAAGCTGAAGATTGATTACCTTTAGAGCTTTCTCCATTTTTGATAAGCTTTGCCTCTTGAGTGAGTAATTGTCCAATGAGTGTATTGAAATCAGGTACATGCATGTCCATGTACAAATCCATAGCTGTGGTGAATGCTTCGCACTTGTCATCTTCTTTCAATCCATTGATGACCTACCTTACAATTTGCTCTTCATCTATTAACTCTCCAATGCTTCCCAACTGATCTGCTATGTCCTTGAGCTTTGTGACAAAATGAGTCACATTTTGTTTGGGAGCCTTTTTGAGAGTTGTGAAATCCAGCCATAGTTGATGCTTCCTAGCTTTAGTACTTGAAGAGAAGAAAGCTTCAAGTGCATCCCACACTTCCTGAGATGTCTTACAACTTCTAGAGTTGAGATAACAAAAAATCTGAGATAGAGTTGAGGAGATAAGAGCTTGCGAGTGCATCCTTGGAGCACCATGTGCTCAATCTTTCTTGCTCTTCTTGTGTTGGTTGACTTTTGTTCTTGAAACTTGGCATAACTTCATCTCCAGCCACATAACCATATAAACTTCTACCTTGGAGATAAGCTTACATTCTTAATGACCAAGCTGAGTAGTTACCTCTGTCCAATTTGTCAATTGATGAAGGAAATCCATCTGCCATCCTTGCTCTGATACCACTGTGAAGAGATGGATAAGTATGTGCTTGAAGATGAAGAGGTGTTGCAAAATCCTTGATCTACACCATCCAAATGAACTCCAGGAGTATGTGGATGGCCCTTTTAGCTTGCCAATGGATGTATTAGACACCCTATGTGCCTTGGAAGGTCACTCTCAAAAAGATAGATCAAAACAGATAAGTTGGAGTTAGCTCACAGGTGAAGAACTTGCTATTTTGGTTCATACACCTGTCTAGTGTTTTGCATAATTCTCTGAGCACAGCAACAATTAACTTAATTCCTTTTGGGAAACCCTAGTTAACTTAAAGAGCTAACTTTCAAGAGTAATCTCATAAAAAATAATGAACCACACACTGAGAATGATGTTTAACAATTGGTGACATCATCCTGATTTTCACGGGCTCCTACAGTAATGAGACCAGTGAACAGAAAAATGAACATAACTCAAGATTTAAGAATCCAATGATTATAAAAATTTTTGTGCTTATACTAGACAGTATGCGAATCCAAAAAGATTTAAATCATTGAATTTGGCTAAGTATACACAGAGAAACGGCTCTGAAAAGATGAGTAAAAAAATCGGGTACCTGATAGAGAAGTGAAAATGAACAGACAGGGCTGACTTCAACTGAATAGAACTGAAGATTGAAACACCCAAATGAAATGAAAATTGGTGAGCATATAGTAGACTTAAAGAGCTAACTTTACCAAGTTAAAGCATTGAAAATGATGCACCAAGCTCAGAGCAACCATCTCTTCAATCTGACTTAGAAAACTAAGAGATATGGCAGTGAGTAGTACGCTTCACAAGAACATGGAAATATGAACTCAAATGATGATGAAAATGAAAGTATATTGATTTTACAGCACAATGGACTTACTGAACATATGTGTGCCTTGAAACCACACCTTGATATGGCATAAAGCTCAGCTCTTCGAGGTCTTCTCTGAGGTCTTCTAACCACGACTAAAGCTGCGATCTATTTATAGTTGAGCTTGGGAGGCTAACTTCCCTCAATCACTCTCCAATCGATTAGTGATTGATTTGATTCTATATCTACCACAAATCACGAATTCGTGGCTCCTATTTCCCTTTTTCATCAAGTGGACTCAACCACTTAATATTCTTTCACTTTTACATTAAGTAAAGTCTTCAAAAGTTACAAGAGGTAGTTCACAAGTGAACTTTACATTGTCTTCATTTTAAGGCTTCTTCTTTGAATTTGTGGGACTCAAGCCAATACTTAGGCTTGTCATAGACTTTATCCAACAGAGAGAAGCAATCAATGGAATCAAAACAGATGATAAATGGCAAGCTTTCATCGCAGCAATGGACCTATACATGGATATGCAGGTTCTTGACTTCAACACCCTCATGGGAAAATTGTTCACACATGAGGCAAAGCTTATGAAGAATAGAGACAACTCAAAAGGTAACCAATCCTCTACCCTATATACATATAAGAACAAGAGTAAAGATAGCAAAGGGAAAGGTAAAAGATTTGATGATGGAGGTAGTACCTCTCAACAGGACTTTGCAAGTAGAGGTAGAGGTTCCAGAGGAAAAGATAGAGGAGGTAGACAAGGCAGGGGAGATTTCAAAGCTCCTCTGGATGTGCCATATGTGGCCTAACTAATCATACAACTGAGAATCGTTTCATGAACCCCAAAAATCTGAGAGCAATATGCTTCAATAGAGGAGGCACTTCACTTGCTCATGGTCGTCATACCACCCTCATATCTCTATGGATTGACAATTATGAGGTGGATCTGCTCACATTGGTACTCACCATTGTGCTAGAGTGACACCAAATTTGATACCATTTCTAGGGAGCGAGCTTTGAGGACGAGTGTGTGATGGTAAGATGTAGAGTTGTGACATTGAAGTCATAGGTAGATTCTTTACTTTTCATTATTTTTTCTTAATTTCTTCATCACCATCATCATCATAATCATCATCATCATCATCATCATCATCATCATCCTCACCATCTCCATCTCATCTCCATCTCCATCTCCATCTCCATCTCCATCTCCATCTCCATCTCCATCTCCATCTCCATCTCCATCTCCATCTCCATCTCCATCTCCATCTCCATCTCCATCTCCATCTCCATCTCCATCTCCATCTCCATCTCCATCTCCATCTCCATCTCCATCTCCATCTCCATCTCCATCTCCATCTCCATCTCCATTTCCATCTCCATCTCCATCTCCTTCTTTGCTAATTTTTCAGTTTTTTGGTCATATTCTCTTCCCCACCTCATTTCATTTGTGAGAGAGAGCGAGAGCGAGTGTTTGTGCATTTATTGTTCTTGTTGTTTGTGAGCATTTCTTGCAGGTTTTAACTATATCAGCATCTCCAATAGCTTCCATAGATACGACATACCTCTGCATAGTTTCCAAGATGATGAGCTCTGTTTGTCGTGACAGATAGCAAAAGTTGGTATTTCTTGTTTTCATGCATGGCACGATAAACCTCATCACAAAAAATTGAAATCCATGATAGATACGAGTCTATCATGATAGATACACATCTATCATGACAAATAGGACCCCATGATAGACTCCTGTCTATTGTGATAGATACCCATTTATTGCAATAAATACCCATCTATCATGACAGATAGAAGCCCATGATAGATTGAACTCCACGATTGACACCCTCTATCATGACAAATAGAAGCCCATGATAGACTGAAATCCAGGATCAACACCCTCTATCATGACAGATACCCATCTATTGTGACACACAAGACCCTACGATAGACACCTGTCTATCGCAACAAACAAGTCTATCGAGATAGATAGGAGCCCACGATAGAAACCTTCTATCATGATAGAAACTGTCTATCACAAGAGACAGAGGGCCACGATAGACGATAGATAGCATCTGTCACGATAGACAACCATGAACGACAGAGATTGTCTATCATGATAGACACCATCTATCATGATAGACAGGTCTATCATGAGAGACACCCATCTATCATGACAAACAACCATGCATGGTAGAGATTGTCTATCACGATAGACATCATCTATCGCGATAGACACCATCTATCGCGATAGACAACCAATTTTGGCCAAAAAATTAAGGTTGCAATTTTTGAAAATTGGGGCTAATTTTGGCATTTTTTTCAAGCTCTTTTACCTACACAATTATGAAGGCCTTAAACAAATAGAAAAATATCATAAGAGCTTTTGTTTATCTATTTGACCCCAAGAGCCTGAACTAACGTAACATTTTCATACAAAATCCATTTTCTAAGTTGAGTGCATTGGAAAGCTCTTTTCGAATCCCACACGACCTCAACTATTTTTCTTAAAAATAATGTGTTGATTTTTAGATAGGATAATTTGAAGTTGAGCTTCAGGTGGGATTAGGAAACCAAGGGAGCTCTAGAGGATTATTCATCAATACAAAGGGGGAAAATGGGTCTTTAAAAAATGCTTGAATCAAAATTTTTTGTCAATTGAAGTTAAAGATTGAGCTAAACGTGGAACTTTTATAGGTCCATTAAGAGCTCTTCGAGAGGCCAAAGCAACATGCCAGTGTGTGCAAGCTTGAGAACGTGTGTCCTAGGCTTTCAAGTGCAATTAAGAGAGAAGCGACATGAGGGTGGAACATTCTTAACCCCCTAAGTCGATTCTTAACCAACGTTAAGCATGACTAGTGGTATTAATTAATTCAGGTGATGATATGTAGGACCAATCAATTAGGTGCTCGCATCTATGAGGATGGATTTAGAAGATCTATAGTTCAATTTAGGAATCCAGATCAGCCAGTTGGACTTGAACACCCAGTGGTCAAGTTTGAAGAGGGCTCATACATTGATAAAGAGGGAACCATGTATGTGGTCACAAGCTTGCCCGATAGAACTGATTAATTTGGAATTGTGATTTTAGAAGCAGAGCTTGAAGACCTAGAACAAGGAACCCCAGGAGGAGACCCGTAGAGGCATTAGTCTTGACCAAAGTGATCACCCTAGAATGGATCTGCCAAGATAATAAGAGATAGAGTTATGCTTGAAAAGAGAAACACATGAGGCATTCTAGAGATATGAACTTGAGCAACCAAAAGTTGGAACAATTACCATATATGAATTTAAGGATCTGTATACATCAAGAAAGGTGGTCTACTTAGACAACACCTTAGAGAGAGTGTTTGTGGTATTGGAGCATGGTAGGCATGCATACACTTGAAAGGGTGAATTTGTTTCTCCCCAACCAAGATCAAATGTCTGTTTTGGCCACCAAGGAACTAGAACATCCCAAACTCGTGGAACTTAGAAGGAAAAGACTAGAGACAAACTTCAAGTAAGTTTTGCACTTGGAAGAGAAATATCTGGAGTAGAAATGAGTAGAATGGATAATGAGAGGCATAGAGGCCGAAGACTTCAAAGAGGCATGGAAGAGTTTCCCTTGCCAAGGCCTAGAGATCATCCTAGGATCTTGAGGCCTAAACAATTGGTTAAGTCCATGAAGAACTACTTCAATGGCCTAAGAGACTTGTACGACCACATAGCAGGGTTTAGGCAAGTTTTGTGTTGTCGATCGTATCCCGCAGAGCATATACACACGCAAATAGACAAGAGACAAGAGAGAGAAAAGAGACGACACAAGATTGGGTGCAATCTCCCCCCACATGCTCTCATGGACACTCTATGAGAGCATGCGTATTTATAGGCAATTCATATTATGTCCTTGATGGAAGATACATGAGGGCCACACTAAAAATAGTGTGCTTTTGCTTTATATACAAAAATAGCTAAAAATAACTATCTTCTAAAAATAGCTTATTCTCTAAAAATATCTCCAAAAAGAATATGAATGAATCCTCTTGCGTTCACACTTGTTCACACTTGAACTTGTTCATACCCTCATGGATCTCCACCTGCTAATCAAAACACAACACACATTAAAATCCTCAAGGCATTAAACCTTCATTCCAAATATTCCATAAAGTATAACATGCCCCCTAGTTGTCGAGCAACTGACCTCAGTTGATAAGAATAAAGTAGACATGGATGGCCAAATCACATGCCGCATCACTGAACAATCATAAGCATGTGCCATGTGCAAAAAAAAAACATGCATGGAACTGGAAAACTGGAATTTAATGTGAATATGAATGATTAGCAGGGTTTAAGTCAAAATGCAATCCAAAAATGATGACAAAAATGAATATCGGGATGTGATAAAATAATAGTCGACGTATTAATCATGAATTTATACTTGAATGCATGTGCATACGAATTTTGTAAAAATTTCGGCAACATAACGACGTGATTTTGAAAACCGGAAAAATTCCGACAAACAATTTCCATGATATTGGTGCCAAGAGGCATAATCTATGCACAAAGAGACCAAAAGGGGATTACACACCCTGACAATATATATTTTCTCCTCACAAACCTGCAAGAAAATATGTGTACCTGTCCCTGCAATAAAAATTCATGCACCATACAAGACAAACCATGTCTAAACTGTGCAAAAAGAAAACAAAAATGCATATAAATTGATAAGAAACTTATCTTGAGGTTCAAAAAGTAAGTTGCAGGTATGCAATGGTGTGAAAGATGATCCACCCATCGTCGAAGTAGCGTGTCAATACATCTAAGAGAATCGATACTTAAGACGATGATCAAAAGAAGTTTGTTGGAAAGATGTGGAAAATTGCAAAATTCTGAAGATAAAGAAAATTGAAGCCAAAATATATGGTATAGCCACTCTATGGAAAAAAAAATATAAGAGAGCTTTCCATAGAAACAGAGAACTCTAGAATTGGATATTGGAAGACCAAAATATGGCCAAATATATGGAAATAGGTGGGTTAATTGAAGAATCTGGCCAAGCTTTGACTTGTTAAAACCTTCAAAATAAGCACTTTGAATTTAAACGCTGGAGATTAGAACCCGGAGCTCATCGAGCAGCAGCGCGCAAGAAACTTAAGTCAATCTCATATAGCAAGAAAAGCTTAAAGATGGCATCATGAGAGGACGCAAGTGCGTCATATGGATATCCCACATATCACAGAAAATTTCAAAATCATATATATAGAGACTGCAAAAAGATCAAGACAGTGTGTGGTCTCCCTTAGCGGCTGTTAAGCTCCGCAGATGCGGGCAGCGCTACTCCCAATCAAATATTTTGCTTCATGGTCACTATTTTCTTGGCTGTTGTACAATACAGCCATTCACGCAACGCTTCGAAGACAAGATGATGTAATCCGTGAACGCAAGCTGCAGCTTGTTAAGGAGAAACAAGAAATCAAAATCATCTCACCTGGGTTTGTGTGTGACCTGTGCTGCACGAACAAGAAAATCTTCAAACAAAAAGAAAAATAAATGCTTTAATCTACTGTCTGTGAAACGATAAAGTCTGACTTCTTCATAAGAGAAAAACACTCAAAGAGTTTGTCCTTATGCTATGTCTGTAATGAAAAGAGCGCTCAACAGAGATCGGTTATCCCATATATGATGTGAAATAAAAGTTACTATATATATAGCTGGTAACATCCTCATCTTTCAAGCTACGAACACTGTGTCAAACGCTGTGACCTCGATGGGCGGTTTTAACCAATCAGTCAAGTACAGATGTTCCCGGGTTCTCGCTTTCCTTCAAATATAATTCGTGAAATTTTCTGAGGGGAAGCTCTGGCGGCTGATGACTGATATGAGGATAACAAAACTTCCATCTTGTGCACTATCGGGTCTTATCTTCACGCGTGCCTGTGTTTGCATGTCGGGTATGGGGAGTCAAATCCCACATATCTAATCAAGTCCTAATTTTATATATGCCCTGCATTCTTACTCCAAAATCAAACTGCAGACGCTGTCATATTGTTTTGCAGACGCTGTCATATTGTTTCGTGAAAGTCCTAATTAGCGCCATCAAAAGACCGCTCCGTCTGTGAATTGCGTTGTTAACCAGAAGACAGTATGCATATGGAACCAAATCAAGTTCCTTGTTCAAAACAAAAGCATACGTTATCTTGACTTCCCGACGGCTGAAAAACTACACAACTGCATGCGAAAGCTTGGGAAGAGGTGAACGAATTGATAGCGCGAATTACCGTTCAGGCATCTCTTGAAAGTTGTATAAATGAAAGGAACCACGTGATCTGCGCGTGGGAACCCCATGAAATTGCCAGGTTATCGTATGTTAAAGCAATAAAGGCAAATAAATAGCTTTCCAGCAGCGTCTGACGACGCACGGGCAGTTGAGGAACTCGCGGGCAGAACGATACTCTGGAGTCTGCGTAGACAGATATGGCGTTCTTTCCAGGAAACGGCGGAAACTCCTCGTTGATTAACCCGCAGGAATTCATATAAAGCTGCATAGGCAGAGCAGAGAACACTCCTGAGCGAGCGTGTATGCGCATGCCAACAACTCCAACAACTCCCTTTCAAGAGGCGGCTTTTCGAAAAACACGCAAAGAAGAAGGCCGAAAAGTAACGCAGACCAAACAGACGACGTCTTCCTGCAGAACAATGAAGAAATCATAGCCAAGAAAAAAAACGCAAAATTTTGTCAAGACGATGATGATGGTGATCGACAAATCAACTCTGCGGACACCAAGCTCTGATACCACTGTTGTCGATCGTATCCCGCAGAGCATATACACACGCAAATAGACAAGAGACAAGAGAGAGAGAAGAGAGACGACACAAGATTGGGTGCAATCTCCCCCCACATGCTCTCATGGACACTCTATGAGAGCATGCGTATTTATAGGCAATTCATATTATGTCCTTGATGGAAGATACATGAGGGCCACACTAAAAATAGTGTGCTTTTGCTTTATATACAAAAATAGCTAAAAATAACTATCTTCTAAAAATAGCTTATTCTCTAAAAATATCTCCAAAAAGTATATGAATGAATCCTCTTGTGTTCACACTTGTTCACACTTGAACTTGTTCATACCCTCATGGATCTCCACCTACTAATCAAAACACAACACACATTAAAATCCTCAAGGCATTAAACCTTCATTCCAAATATTCCATAAAGTATAACATTTTGAGAGCCGAAAAAGTTGAAGACTTGTTCATTCAATATAATGCTTTTGGCCTAACACTCAAGAACACTGCTTTGACTTGGTTTCAACCGCTTAAATGGAGGCAATTCAAAAACATCGACCAACTACTAAAACCCTTTATTACTGAGTTTTCTAAGAGTGGCATCAGGCACCTCTTCACTGATACACAGCTTCAAACAAACACCTCAAGAAACAATTTGACTTGCAAAAAGAAAGTTTAGAGAGTACTTAGTGAGATGCCCTATTCTAGAGTTACCCACACCATCCAAAAAGGTGGCTTTATTCCTATATGGTTTGTTAAGTACCAAATTGAGATCTTATGTGTACTTGAAGGACCCTAGATCTATACAAGAGTGTGTATGCATGTGCATAGACATTGATGATAATATGGGGGACAAATTAGAGCTTTCAAAAATCTATAAAGATTCAGATAGCTCTACTAGCCTCACTTCCAAACAATCTACATCTATTGAGGAGCTTGTAGAGAAGGTAGCTCATAAGCTATGAGTCTCTAGCAAGCAGATTCTTAGATTTGTCTCAATCAAACAATGTTGTACCTGTGGAGGAGACCGTATGTCTAATGTGTGCCCAATCATGGCTCAACCCCAAGTGAAACCTAATAATCAATACTACACAATAGAAAGCAGGTATACTAATCATATTACACAAGATTGCCCATATAATAAGCAAGTGTTTAGACAAAATTATCCTCAACCATATCCACAACAATGGAGATACAGAAATTAGTATGCACCACATCAATACGCTAGGCCCTAGAAATCCTATCAGCCACGCTACAAGCTCAACAAAGGCCTCAACCACTGTTAGTTCAACAACCTCCACCTCCAGCTAATGTGATCCCAATGAAGTATGTAGCTACTGAAGAAAATTTGAATAAAGCCTTAGTTCCAACATCACCATTGATTTCAAGAAGTGACCCGAATGATCATAGTTTTGACTCAACTCATATGAAAAGTCCACCGGCTTACTATGTGGAGTCACTTGAGTATAACGAGACATACCCTTACAAAACCATGAGTGAACCTAGTTGGGAGCCATAATACTCTAATGTCATGTACATAAATCCTTACTCTACACCCCAACCTAGATAGATAAGACCCATAGCACCTAGAGGGCCATGCTACAGATGCCAAGGTCACCATCTAATCATCCTCATGTAATCACATCACCACCTAGAGCAGAAGCAGTCTTAGTAGATCCTACTCCTGAGGACTTAGACATGATGCTTAAAGCATATAAAGCCAGAATCCAAGAAGGGCCAAATGTGACACAACATGAATATTACCCTAGAGGTGACCTAGGAATGGAAATGACAAAACTTTGTGCAAAGATGGTAGAGTTTCAACGTATGCTTGAGGCCAACAACCTATTCAATTATATAACCTCAACCAAAATATAGTTGCACTTTGATGGATTATTGGAAAGATTGGAAAAGATGATGGACAAGTTGGGAAAGCAAGCTACATCACAAGTGAGTAACATGAGAAGTGAAAGGATAAACCTTCCCCCCAAGGCTGCCTTGGTTCCCAATTGCATTGAGTGACAAACCTCTACTTCTATAAATCAATACTCACAAGAATTTCTGAGAGATTCAAGAAGAGAAATGTTCAAAAGAAAGTGGAAATCCTCCTCCCATTGAAATTGTGGATGACCTACATGATCGATTCCCACAAGATATTCCTTCTATTTATGGAGAACAAGAAGACACTTAGTCTATTGAATGGTTAGACTTCGACACTAATTCCTTACAACAAATGCCTCATTTCACAAGTACATGGGAAGAAAAGTCTCCTTGTATGAGAGCACCCACACTCATGGTAAGAAATGAAGACTCAATCATACCTAGGAATATAGAGGTAGTAAAGAACACCAAAGTGCAGTGCAATCTCACTTTAGAGGAGCTACTCAAAGTTAAGCCAGAATTATGGAAACACATATCCAACCAAGTGCTTGATGTAGATAAATCTCATTCCTAGGTAGGGTCACATAAAACAATGCATGAGTTGCAATTGCTACCACTTACCTATGGAAGCATTGGGGCAAACCAACACTCAAGACAATGAGATTGAAATTGCACATGGACGATGGTCACATAGAGAGACCCTTAAGACTACTAGAACAGATAAATCTAACTACTTGTAGTGTAGAGTTTGAGCACACTTTTACCATATGTTATGTTAGCAAAAACCAAGCCTATGAGATGATTTTTAGAAGACCATTCATGAGACAATTGTAGGTAGTGCAAGATTCGGGAACCAATTCCTTGTATTTGCAACACTTAGGTGTCACCACTAAAGTCAATCTCAAAGGCTACTCCCATAGAGACGTGCCCCCTATACAATGGAATCCCATCCATAGAGCCATAGATGACACAGAGTTGGTGCATTCCATAGGATCACAATCCTCTTGGATGCATGAAGAAACTCACGTATGGATGTGCAAAGTGGCAGTAGAAGAAGAGTGAATAGAAAATGCTAGAGAGATAGCTGCAAAGGAAACTCATAGATAAATTAGGGACCCAACCTATGCACTTGTAGTATTTTCAGAGGAAGAATTTGAACCTCATGGTTGTGCAGAAATCCTAGCCATAATGGACTTAGCTACTAATGAAGAATAATGGATACCACACTCTGATGAAGATGGCTATACCATTTTGGTTTTTAACTATAGAACCAATCATGTGTGATTTGGTTATCGAAGAGTGCGAGCCTAGTAAGATGAAATTGAGCAAACATGTGACTTAGATTTAGAATCAATTATTATGGATCCTTTTTGTGCATCAAAAGAGGAATACCTATATGTACTAGAAGCTCATGCTCAAGGATGAAAAGAGATTACAAATGATGTGAGGTTAACCACACAAGTAACCACCAAGAGTGAGGGCAAGACAAGGAAGAAGAGAGAACTCCCACTAGAAGAGGAAGAATCTTTGTTTGAGGTTCCTAAAAATTTTAAGAAGTATGAGGTGAAGGATTGAAAAGTCATGGTTAAAATGCCTAAACGAGAAGCACTCACAAGAGTGGCCTATGATAACAAAGAGATGATTACGAAAATTATTGTGACCATAGAAGAAGGTGAAGAATGATGCACATACATAGGACATGACCTGACTAAGGAAGGGGAAAATGAGTTTATTGATTTATTAAGAGAATATAGAGATGTGTTTACGTGCAGTTATAAGGAACTAAAATGTGTAGACCTTGACATATGATTACATACAATTCCCATGATCTCAGAAGCCAAACGCTTCAAGTAGAAGCCATACACATATAATGACAATTATGCCACCAGGATCAAGGAAGAGATAGATGGATTGGTAGAAGTCGGATTTATTTATGAAATTGAGCACACTGAATGGGTGTCCCCCATTTTAGTGGTGCCCAAAAAGAATGGAAATTTACGTGTTTGCATTAACTTGAAGAAGGTTAATGCAACCACTATAAGACATAGTCATTCCCTCCCTATCATTGAGCACCTATTGGAACGTGTAGCAGTCAAGAAACTATACAGTTTCCTTGATGGGTTCTCCGGCTACAATCAAGTGGCCATTACCCTTGAAGACTAGCATAACATGGATTTTGCCATAGAATGGGGCATATTTGCATTTTGGGTGATGCCATTTGGGCTCACCAATGTGCCAACTACCTTCCAAAGGCTCATGTGTCATGTGTTTAAAGAATTCCTACGTAGAAACTTGGAACTCTATGTGAATGATCTTTGTGCTCGTTCCAACATTAGACAAACACATACCTGAGCTAAGACAAATCTTTGACAAATGTAGAGAATATCAAGTCTACCTAAACCCAAAAAATTATGGAAGTTGGAGAAACATGGCTATAAACCCATGATTATTAATAGAATATCAACAAGTGGAGAAATCCAGTTAGCTACTGTTGGGGGGATTCTTGTGCAGAAAGCGATTTGAGTGTTTGTAGGAGAAGGGAGAAAGATACAGACACCGAAAGCTTCTGTAGATTGATTATAAGGAGAAAAGTACAATGATGATATATAGTACAATCCAAATGCCCTCTGTGCAAAATCCCAAAGAGTGCACAATCAACAAAGTTACCAAATACCCAAAGTTCTTGCTGTCGTCGAGCTTCTTTGCACCAGACCTCCACCTTCTCCAAGCTTGCACTTGTGCACACCTTTCACTCAAGCTTCCAATAGGGGGAGAATGGACACCTTCGATCGATGTGCACACAACTTCAATGGGACCCTGTGACCTTTGGTTGCATGGCTTAGCACTTCTCTGCACACTTCTAAGTCACTCTTCTTCCACACCTTGCACATCACTTCTCTGCATCGCACACCTTCTTTGTATGTCTCTTGCCCTCTCTTAGTCTAGACTATGCTCACCTTGCTTATTCTTCAAAGAATAATGCCTTGCCTTGATTTAAGTGTCGATTCACGTACGCTCCTACCTGTTAGAGTATCTTGGTGCTCACTTTGATGTCCCAAGATTGTCTCCAAAAGTGACCAGCCAACGAATCCCTGTTTTTGTCCTGTAGTGACTTTGGACTAAAACAAAAATTTTAATTCGGAGGTCATACTTTCACTTCTACGTATGCTTCCTCTTCACATACCTTCACATTTTTCCTTTTTAATTCTTCAATTGTGCACCTAAGAGAGGGTTCACTTGAACCTTCCAAACACTTAAAAAACACTTTGAACCTTAGAGAAATTACAGAAAGACCCTTTGCAACCTGCAACCAACTTTTTGCAACATATAACCTTTGTGAACAGTTACTTGTGCACCTTAACACCCGAACTTTGAACTCTTTGACTTTGCCCATGTTGACTTTGACATTGAACATGTTGAGTTTGACTGGTTTGACTTTGATTGTGGTTCACTTTGACCAATGTGAATTTTATGGGCTCAACAATTGCCCACCACCTAATGCGCTCTCCATCCCAGAGAGCTACCAGCCAAACTTTGAGCAAAGATGACACCATAATGCCTGTGCTGCAAAATCTTCAATAGAACACTTGAGCAGCTACTAAGTCCACCAGGAGTAGTAGAGAACAAACACCAGATAAGAATCAAAAGTGGAAATTTTGCACGGAAAAACAAAGGATGGCAATTGGAGGGTAGGAAGGAGAGGGAAGGGAGGGCTGAAGGGGCTGAGAGGGATAGGGTATGGAGGGTGAAGGATGGGGCTTGTGAGAAGGCTAAAGAGAGGTCAAGGAGTGGTGTTGCGGGGGCTCTAGAGAGGATGAAAATGAGAAAACATAAAGCTATAGATGGTGCATATGGGAAAATGTGAAACATATGGTAAAATAAGGTGAGAATAGACCATGTGGACCATGTGTGTAAAGAAAAACACGTGATAAATATGCAAAAAACATGTGGGTTTGTACCAAAAGTCAGAGAAAAGTGGGGATTTTGGAAAAATTAAGTCCAAAAATGAGTCCAAAGGTGCCAAAATACATGAAAATGACCCCAAGTTTGAAAAACATGGCCATCCGAGGTACAATCTAGAGGTTGTGGGGGGGTTATGGGGGGGGGTGTGTGGTGGGTGGGTGGGTGGGGGGGGGTGGTGGGTGGGTGGGCGGGGGGGCGGAGGGGTGGGCGGGGGAGGGGGTGGGGGAGGATTGTGGGTGGGGGGGATTGTGGGTGGGTGGGTGGAGGATTGTGGGTGGGTGGGTGGGTAGGCGTGTTGATATATTTAGGTAGTGATGTGTGTGAACACACTAGGATTGCCGTGGCACTTTTTTCCCTCTTTAGGAGGTTTTTTCCCCCCGGCTTGTACATACGCCTATTGCCCTAATGGGCTACTTATCTTTGTACATTCTCTAGTAATACATTCAGTATTGTGTGTTGTGCTCCAAGCTTCTTCTTCTTCATTGTGTTGTTCGCGTGCTCCCGCAGACGTCGAACTCCAACAATTGGTATCAGAACAGGTCATCGTTTCATCTAGGGTGCCATCGACACTCCTCCGTTTGTAGTCTTAGAATCACACAAATTTTGGTGAGCATACTCCAAACGCACTATCATAGTGATTGTGTAGGCTATTTAGTCTTTTTGTGCCCAAGGTATATACCAATTTCTGTTTGCGAGTATAAGCGTCTCGAAGTCTGCTACAGGTCTAGCAGAATTCGTCTGGGCAGTTCTATTCAACTTTTTGAGATGCAGTCAATTTTTTGCATCAAGATATTTTAGTCACCGGCCATGGATGAAAGCAGTGATGTATTTCGTATGTTTGTTGTTGAGGATAAGTTGGATGGTACCAAGTACCCGTTATGGGCTTATATGATGCGACATGTGTTGGTTGCAAAAGGACTGTGGAACATTGTGCAGGGTGTCGAAAAACGTCCTATCACACTTGCAACTGTTACAACTGCAGGTACTGAAGCACATGTAGAAGGTGTCAAAGATGGTGATATTCTGCATATTCTTGTTCATGCTGCAGTTTCTGCTGCACCTATTGGAGAGCAGATTTGTTGGGATGGCAGAGATGCTCAAGCACATGCATTGATAGCTTTGTCTGCCAAACATGCCATTATTCCTCATATTCGATCTTGCAGAAGAGCTAAGGATGCTTGGGATACACTTACCACATTGTACCAAGATAGGAATGAGGCTCATGTTGCTTTCCTCCGAAAACAGTTGGAGAGTGAGCACATGAATGAAGGTGATTCTATGGACAGTTTCCTAACAAGATCAAAAACCTGAAGGAAGAGTTGATTTCTGCTGATGAGGTTATACCAGATAGCTCACTTGTGCAGACCATTCTAAATGGTCTTCCTAAATCATATCAGAGTTTTGCTTCTACTCTTCAGTTGATGATGAAAGGCAATCCAAATGCCTTTTCATTTGAGGAGTTAGTCTCTGTTCTGTTGCAGGAAGATCAGTCCAGGCAGAATAGGTCCATTATGCATGTTGCAGATCAAGCTTTCCTGGCTAGTTAGAAGGGCAAAGGAAAATGGAGCTCTTCTACTAGTAAGCAGAAATCTGGAAATGTTGCACATTCGAAGAACCAAGACAAAGGTGAGAAAAAATGAGAAAAGCAGAAATTGTTTTGTAAGTACTGTAAAGGGAATGATCATATCATAAAGAACTGTCCAAAACTTGCTGCAAAAGAGGCAAAGAAGAAAGAGGCTGGAATGGTTGTTGCAGAAGCCTCTACACCAAAAACGGAGTCTGCTAATCTTATGCAAGAAGAAGAATGGGCATTTACTACTGTTTACAGTTTTGACCCATCTTCTCATGAGCAGTGCATGTATGCAGTAGACTCAGATGTTTGGTACTTTGAGAGTGGGGTGACCAAACATACTACCTCGGAGCGCAGTTTCTTCTCTTCACTCGAGCCTTCCCCTATAGGGAATACTATTAAATATGCCAACAACTCCTCTTATCCTGTTATGGGAGTCGGTAAGATCATTTTGACTACTACTGATGGTAGTTCTTTCACTTTGTTAGATGCTTTATTTGTGCTAGGGATCAAGAAGAACTTGTTATCAGTTTCTGCATGAGCCAAGATTGGCTTGGTTGTAAAATTTGTTGATGACAGGTGTACAGTTCATGATCTGTCAAATGGCGATGTGATTATTGCTTCTGGCATTTTATGTCGTGGGCTGTATAATCTCATAGACTATGAAAGATCTGTAAATGATTTAGCATGTGCAGTAAATGATTCTCAGGCTATGTCAGATGCAAAGCTTTGGCATGCATGCTTTGGTCATCTGAATTTTGCTAGTTTGCTACGCCTGCAGAAATCTGAAATGGTGTCCTCTTTGCCCAAACTTGGGGCACCTAGAAAACATGTTTCTGAAGGCTGTATTTTGGGCAAAATGCAGCGTTCATCCTTTCCGAAATTGGGCTACTCAGAAATTGCAGCTTGTACATAGTGATGTTTGTGGTCCAATGCAGACACCTTCTTTTGGGAATTATCTTTACTTTGTGACTTTCATCGATGATTTTTCCAGGTATGCATGTGTATATCCATTGAAGAAAAAGTCCGAAGTGTTCATGTGCTTCAAACTATTTTTGGTTTTGGCTGAAAATCTGTCAGCATGTAAAATTGGAACCCTCCGTTTTGATCGAGGGGGGGAATATATGTCTTCTGATTTTAATGCATTTCTGGCTGAACGTGGGATACAACACCAGTGTATAGTGCCGTATACACCTCAACAAAATGGAGTTGCTGAACAAAAGAACAAGTCACTCATGGAGATGGCGAGGTGTATGGTCAAGAGTCAGGCTTTACCACATAGTTTCTGGCTTGAGGCTGTCATGTGTGCAGCATATGTACTGAACAGGTGTCCCACTAAAGCGCTGCAGTCTATCACTCCATATGAGGCTTGGCATGATTGCAAGCCATTTGTTGCTCATCTGCATGTTTTCGGTTGTTTGGCATATGCATTAGTTCCTGAACAACATCGCAAAAAATTGGATGATAAAGCAGTAAAATGTATTTTTGTTGGGTATAGTCCTGAAAGTAAAGGTTATTGTCTGTATCATCCACAGACTAAACACATTCTAGTTAGCTGTGATGTTGCTTTTGTGGAAGATGCTATTCAACCATTGCTTTCATGTACTAAGGAGACATCTGTTAGCTCCAAAGACATGTATGATACTTTGCTTCCTCTTTTTACAGGTGGACAATCTAGTGCTGGTCCCAATGAGGCAACTTCTCAACCTTTGCAGGTTTCATGTGATAATGCAGATCAGTCCATTTCTGATGCAGATTTACATGATGCACTAGTTGATGAGAGAGCTGATATTGAGCAGGCAAAAACTATGCCAAAATGGCTGGTGCAGACTTTGCATGACAACAAATTAGATGCATCTCTGTCATATCGTACTCATGCAGGCTCTCATGGTGCCTCTTTTGCATGAGATTGCTATGCTATGCTGCATCTAGTCTCTGTGATGAGAATGAGCCTGTTTCGTTTGATAAAGCACAAAATTCAAAAAATTGGATGGCTGCTATGCAATCTGAATATGATGCTATAATGAAGAATGGTACTTGGTCTTTATGTGACTTGCCTCCTAGCAAGAAGGCCATTGGCACTAAGTGGGTATACAAGCTGAAGCATAAACCGGATGGTACAGTTGACAGGTATAAGGCTAGGCTTGTTGCAAAGGGTTATGCATAGGAAAGATGCATTGATTTTGATGAGATCTTTGCACCTACATGTCGTATGACTACTGTTCGGAGCATCTGTGCACTTGCAGCTCATCATGGTTGGAATGTACATCAGTTGGACATTAAAACAACATTTTTGGATGGTGACTTGCATGAAGAAGTGTATGTTTTTTAGCCCCGTGGCTTTGTGCAGAAAGGGCATGAAAACCAGGTGTGTAGGTTAAAGAAGGAATTATATGGTTTAAAGCAAGCACCACGTGCTTGGTATGAGAAGATACATGCCTATCTAATTGCACATGGTTTTGAGAACAGTCCAACTGAAAGCACCTTATATGTTAAGCATGCTAATGATGTGCTTCTGATCATTGTTGTCTATGTTGATGACATGCTGCTCACTGGTCCTATTCAGAAGCATATTGCTGATTCTAAGGCTGATTTGCATGCCTCATTTGAGATGTCTGATTTGGGGCATTTGCATCACTATTTGGGCATTCAATTTATGCAAGTTGATGGTGGAATGGCATTGTGTCAAACGAAATATAATGTACATTATTGCAGCGTTTTGGACTTGAAGACTGTAAGCCTATTGCCACTCCTATGGAGATAGGTTTACGATTGAGTCTTCATGATGCTGGAGATGCATTTGATGCTATTCTCTATCAGCAGGCTGTTGTATGCTTGATTTACTTATGCATTACTCGACTAGATATTCAGTTTGCTATCTCACAGATGAGCAGGTTTATGCATTGCCCAGGAGTCAAGCATTGGCAGGAAGTTAAGCGCATCTTTTGCTATTTGAGTGGTACTCAGCTACTTGGGTTGTTTTATCCGAAGGAGGGATCACTACCGCCATATTTGCACGCTTTTTTTTACTCTGATTGGGCTGGTTGCTATGACACTCGTGTGTCCACTAGTGGCTTTTGCTTCATGCTTGGTAGCTCATGTATATCTTGGTTGAGCACGAAGTAGCCTACTGTGGCCACTTCCAGTTGTGAGGCTAAGTATAGGGCAACTTTCATAGCTACTGTTGAGTGTGTGTGGCTCAGACACCTTATGGCTGATTTGGGTGTTGGTCAGACTTCTGCCACCACCATCTTCACTAACAGTTAGAGCACATTGGTAGTTGCGAGGAACCCTATGTTCCATGCTCACACTAAGCACATTGAGGTGCATTATCACTATGTCAGGGAGAGGTTCTCTAGTGGGGAGATCAGCTTGGCATATGTGCCCACGCAGGAGAAACACTGCAGACCTTTTCACGAAGTCTCTGCCTAGGGAGAAGTTTGAAGCTTTCCGCAAAGCTTTGGGCTTACTTCCTTTTGTGGAGTGATCTTCACATAGTTTGGCACTTCCTTATACATGAGTGCTAGCTCCTTGTTCACCGCATTACTCCTAGGGTGGATTTGCTGATATATTTAGGTAGTGATGTGTGTGAACACACTAGGACCGCCGGGGTACCCTTTTCCCTCTTTAGGAGGTTTTTTTCCCCTGGCTTGTATATATGCCTATTGCCCTAATGGGCTACTTATCGTTGTACATTCTCTAGTAATACATTAGTATTGTGTGTTGTGCTCCAAGCTTCTTCTTCTTCCTTGTGTTGTTCGCGTGCTTCCGCAGACGTCTAACTCCAACAGGGGGGGGTGGGGGGGGGGGGTGGGGGGGGGATTGTGGGTGGGTGGGTGGGGGGTGGGGATTGTGGGTGGGTGGGCGGGGGGGGGGGGGGGGGGTGGAGGATTGTGGGTGGGGTGGGGGGTGGGTGGGCGGGGGGAGGAGTGGGTGGGGGGGGGGGGGGGGGGGTGGAGGGGGATTGTGAGTGGGTGGGTGGGTGGGGGGGTGGGGGATTGTGGGTGGGTGGGCGGGTTGGGGGGTGGGCGGGCGGGCGGGTGGGTGGGCAGAGGGAAGAGAGCGAGAGTTTGTTTTTTTGGGGGGTGAAAAATAAAATTAGATGTCAGGGATTTTTTTAATATTTTGGTGAAAGATACCCTGAAAACTATAGAAAATAATAATAAAATTCAAAACAATTCAAACAAATTACAAAAAAATAGGAAAAATTCTCAAAAAATTTCTCAACATTTCTAAGCCATTTGGGTGGGTTGGGGGGTGGGTGGGCGGGGGGAGGAGTGGGTTGGGGGGGGGGGGGGGGTGGAGGGGCATTGTGAGTGGGTGGGTGGGTGGGGGGGTGGGGGATTGCGGGTGGGTAGGTGGGGGGGTGGGTGGGTTGGGGGGTGGGCGAGCGGGCGGGTGGGTGGGCGGAGGGAAGAGAGAGAGAGTTTGTTTTTTTTGGGGGTGAAAAATAAAATTAGCTGTCAGGGTTTTTTTTTTATATTTTGGTGAAAAATACCCTGAAAACTATAGAAAATAATAATAAAATTCAAAACAATTCAAACAAATTACAAAAAAATAGGAAAAATTCTCAAAAAATTTCTCAACATTTCTAAGCCAATTTCTCACTCAAAACCATAGAGAGATTCCTTTACTCTTCCATTTTATCAAGAAAATGGCATTGAAAAAGATGAAAAAATGTTAGAAAAATTTCTAAAAATGCCTTAAAAATTTCAAAAAATTCCCAAAAAATTCTTAATTTTTTTAATTCCTATGCAAAGGTTGGGAAATGGCTTCTAAGGTGCATAAAAATGAAGGAACAAGCATGAAAATGAAAATAAAACTATTAAAACTTGAGCAAAAATGGAATGAGAAGGTTATGTACAACTTGGACAGATCTTGCAAGTTCTAGGTGATCCAAAAAGCTTCAGTTGTGTTGATGATAGGCATTGAGCCTTGATATGATGGCTAAGAGAAACCCTTTGCCCTCCATAATCTCCAATTGTACTGTACTTCATTTGGTTTGTCTTCTTTTTGGGCATACTGACCATCTATTAGGACCACCCTAAATCCTTGATTAGCATATCATCTCCTCCACGATGTATCTTTTGTATCTTTGTTTCAGCTACTTTATAACTTAATCTGCAAAATTTCATTTTTACTATTCGAGCTTCTTCATCCAATGGAACCCTCTGTTTCCAAAGACTTGTAGGTGCTCCTTCCACATCCTTGTAAAGCCTTACACTTACTATCATAAAAATTGACATAACAGATGATATCTATACTAGTATCCATAACAAACTAGCCCTTGATATAGGATTTAAAGTAGCTTCATCACTGCTGCACTTAAGGGCTTTTCTTTTCTTCTCTCTTCTATGGCCTTTGACTGAGACTGTCTCACTCGAATCAATAACCTGAATGATGTCCTCTTTTTCTTCATATGCTTCCTCTCTACTTGAGTTTGGAAAAATTCCATAGCAAGAAGATGGGCCTTCTGCATGGAGCCAAGCCAACATGTTTTCCTCTTCATATAAATTTTCTTCTTCAAATAGATATACTTTTGGGTTGTCCAACAATTCTTCTTCCATACAAATATCAATTGTTTGCATCATGTTGGTATGTCTTTGGTTGTCTGAACCTTCTTCTAAAAATAACTGCTATAACTCTTTCCCCTCTTGCTTTACCCACATTGTGTCCTTACCCCAATCATGTAGTACATTGGCATGCCTTAACCAAGGTCTCCCAATTAAGAGGGGGAAACTTCCTTCTACCTGTGGCAGCCTTAAAACAACAAAATACAAGTTAAAGATGGTACCTTGTATCTTGACTGGGACTCTAGGAACCACTCCCATAGGCCTTACTATGCTTTGGTCTGCCAGTGTTACAGTGAAGTTGGTAGGTCTTGAAGGGTGTAGTCCAATCTTTTTCATGGTATGTTCAGGCATCAAGTTAATGCCAGAACCACCCTCCACAATAACTCCTTGAAACTCATACCTTTGATAGAGACTGTTAGCCGAGGGCTCTTATAATCTGTGAGGGGTGCTTCCCCTACAATTTTATCTTTATGCATAACAACAACCTTGGCCACTAAACTTGTTGTGGAAGCCTCATCCATTATCTGCAAGAGTTCTGACCTGAATTTCCCATCCATCTTTATTAAATAAAAAATACTGGCCTCCTTTTTCATGGACTTGAGTAGTCTTGAAGCTTCTGATTCCTTAAGAGCATGGGCTCCAATTGACTTATCAAACTCCTCATGAGCCCCTACTGAATGCATGTCCAATGGCATCACTGGTACCTATGAGATTTTCTTTTTGCCTTGTATCTGCACGTGTGGTGGCTTTGTCTTCAGGTGTCTCTTTGTCTTTGTTCAATTCATTAATCCTTGAGTCTTGAACTATTTCTACTTGAGCCTTCCCCTTGCTTCTTGTCTGCACTGTAAAAGATTCAATTTCTTCTAACTACACCACCCTGGTAGATGGTGATGGCACATTGACTTGATCTACCATTTCTTCTTTGCACACAGAAATCATTTGAGTGAGGGGCCCAGATGAAGATGCTTGGTTCTTAGGACAACAATTAGTATAGTGGTCTCTGGCCTCTAGGCAATTCCTACAAGGAGGGGCATTTTCTGGTAGAGTGCACCTACTTTGGTAATGCCCATATTCTCCACATCTAAAACAAATAATTGGCCTCCTTGGCCCATTTCCAAAGTTATCCCTATGTCTAGGGTTGTAATTGTTACCTTGATTAGGTACAATGACCATCACAATAGCTGGTGGTAGGGCTCCTCCTTGTGTCCAATATGTTGTTGCAGGCATTCCTCTTGACTAACATTCATGGGCCTCATGACCAGCTTTCTTGCATAGCTGGCAAATTACACTTAACAAGGGACATTCACTTACTAGATAACCCTGCTTGCTACACATGGTACACCATAGCCCACTTTTGATTCCAACCCCTTTGAGTTCCAACAACTCCTGTTGAAGCTGAGCCAGTTCTTCTGCTTGGGCTTCCTCTTCCTTTTGTAGTTTCAATGCTTGAATTTCCCTTCTCAACTGAGTCACAACACTCTCCTCTTCTTTATGGGGCTTATTATTTTTTAAGCTCTTAAGCTCTTTCCTTAGCTGAATTACTGTATCTTCAAGTTCTATAGGATATGACAAATTGGAAGAGCTTGTCCCATACTGCTGTCTGATTTGTTCCCATCTTGTAGTTGTATTGATAAATTCTTCTATGGAGGCTGTTGACAACACTAATTCCTTGATTTTACATTGTGTAGTCATTGGAAGTGGTTTAGCTAACCATTTCTTAATAAAGAAATCATGTGGAGGATCTGGCAACTTAGACATTAGTGCCTTGGCCCTAGTTACAAACTCTAGAAACGTTTCACTAGGACCTAGTCTCAAGTTTTCTAACTCTTCTATGATTATCTATGTAGTATTCCCATGCTGGAATTGAGTTTTGAATGCCTCTTTCATTACATCCCATGTGGTGAAATGGTTTTTAGCAAACTAACTGAACCATTTATCTGCTAGCCCTTCTAATGTGGCAGGAAAGAGGATAAAAAAGGCATCCTCTCTTCCCATCAAACCTCTTGTTTTTCATACTGCTAAGAATCTCCTAATGTGCTCATCCCGATCTTGCCTCAGCCTTAAAATCAGCAATATGCTTCTCAATAGGATCAGTGATCAGCATGTCGTCAACATAGACAACAATGATCAGAAGCACATCATTAGCACGCTTAACATATAAGGTGCTTTCAGTTGGACTGTTCTCAAAACCATGTGCAATCAGATAGGCATGTATCTTCTCAAACCAAGCAGGTGGTGCTTGCTTTAAACCATATAATCCCTTCTTTAACCTACACACCTAGTTTTCATGCCCTTTTTGCACAAAGCCACGGGGCTAAAAAACATACACTTCTTCATGTAAGTCACCATTCAAAAATGCAGTTTTAATGTCCAACTGATATACATTCCAACCATGATGAGCGGCAAGTGCACAGATGCTCTGAACAGTAGCCATACGGCATGTAGGTGCAAAGGTCTCATCAAAATCAATGCCTCTTTCTTGTGCATAACCCTTTGCAACAAGCCTAGCCTTATACCTGTCAATTGTACCATCCGATTTACGCTTCAGCTTCTATACCCACTTAATGCCAATGGCCTTCTTGCCAGGAGGAAAGTCACATAAAGCCCAAGTACCATTCTTCATTATAGCATCATATTCAGATTGCATAGCAGCCATCCAATTTTTTGAATTTTTTGCTTCATCAAACAAAACAGGCTCATTCTCATCACAGAGACTAGATGCAGCCATAGCATAGCAATCTGATGCAAAAGAGGCACTATGAGAGCCTGAACGAGTACGATATGACAGAGGTGCATCTAATTTGTTGTCACGCAAGGTCTACACCAGCCATTTTGGCATAGTTCTTGCCTGCTCAATATCAGCTCTCTCATCAATAAGTTCATCATGTACATCTGCATCAGAAATGGAATTATCTACATCATCACATGAAACCTACAAAGACTGAGAAGCTGCCTCATTAGGACCAGCACTAGACTGTCCACCTGTAAAAAGAGGCAACAAAGTATCATACATGTGTTTGGAGCTAACAGATGTCTCCTTAGTACATGTAAGGAATGGCTGAATAGCATCTTCCACAAAAACAACATCACGAATGTGTTTAGTCTGTGGATGATACAGACGATAGCCTTTACTTTCAGGACTGTACCCAAAAAAAATACATTTTAGTGCTTTATCATCCAATTTTCTGCAATGTTGTTCAGGCACTAATGCATATGCCAAACAACCAAAAACACGCAGATGAGATAGACTGCAGTGCTTTAGTGGGACACCTGTTCAGTACATATGCTGCACACATGACAACCTCAAACCAGAAACTATGTGGTAAAGCCTGACTCTTGACCATACACCTCGCCATCTCCATGAGTGACCTGTTTTCTTGTTCAGCAACTCCATTCTGTTGAGGTGTATACGGCACCGTACACTAGTGTTTTATCCCACGTTCAGCCAGAAATGCATTAAAATCAGAAGACATATATTCCCCCCTCGATCAGAACAGAGGGTGCCCATTTTACATGCTGACATCTTTTCAGCCAAAACCAAAAACTGTTTGAAGCACATGAACACTTCGGACTTTGCCTTCAATGGATATACCCATGCATGCCTGGAAAAACCATCGATGAAAGTCATGAAGTAAAGATAATTCCCAAAAGAAGATGTCTGCATAGGACCACAGACATCACTACGTACAAGCTGTAATTTATGAGTAGCCCGAATTGAACCATCTTTTGTAAAGGACAAACGCTTCATTTTGCCCAAAATACAGCCTTCACAAACATGTTTTTTGGGTGCCTCAAGTTTGGGCAAAGAGGACACCATTTCATATTTTTGCAGGCGTAGCAAACTAGCAAAGTTCAGATGACCAAAGCGTGCATGCCAAAGCTTTGCATCTGACATAGCCTGAGAATCATTTAGTGCACATGCCAAATCATTTACAGATCTTTCATAGTCTATGAGCTTATACAGCCCACAACATAAAATGCCAGAAGCAATAATCACATCGCCATTTGACAGATCATGAATTGTACACCTCTCATCAACAAATTTCACAACCAAGCCAATCGTGGCTAATGCAGAAACTGATAACAGGTTCTTCTTGATCCCTGGCACAAATAAAGCATCCGACAAAGTGAAAGAACTACCATCAGCAGTAGTCAAAATGATCTTACCAACTCCCATAACAGGATAAGAGGAGTTGTTGGCACATGTAACAGTATTCCCTGTAGGGGCAGGCTCGAGTGAAGAGGAGAAACTGCGCTGCGAGGTAATATGTTTGGTTGCCCCACTATCAAAATACCAAACATCTGAGTCTACTGCAGATATGCACTACTCATGAGAAGATGGGTCAAAACTACAGATAGTAGTAAACGCCCATTCTTCTTCCTGCACAAGATTAGTAGACTCTGTTTTTGGTGTAGAGGCCTCTACAACAACCATTCCAGCCTCTTTCTTCTTTGCCTCTTTAGCAGCCAATTTTGGACAGTTCTTTATGATATGATCATTCCCTTTACAGTACGTACAAAACAATTTTTGCTTTTCTGATTTCTTCTCATCTTTATCTTCCTTCTTCGAATATGCAAAATTAGCAGATTTCTGCTTACTAGTTGAAGAGCTCCATTATCCTTTGCCCTTCTGACTATCCAGGAAAGCTTGATCTACAACTCGCATAATGGACCTCTTCTGCCTGGACTGATCTTCTTGCAACAGAACAGAGACTAACTCCTCAAATGATAAGGCATTTGGATTGCCTTTCATCATCAACTGAAGAGTAGAAGCAAAACTTTGATAAGAATCAGGAAGACCATTCAGAATGGTCTGCACAAGTGAGCTATCTGGTATAAACTCATCAGCAGAAATCAATTGTTCCTTCAAGTCTTTGATCTTCGTTAGGAAACTGTCCATAGAATCACCTTCATTCATGTGCTCACTCTCCAACTGTTTTTGGAGGTAAGCAACACAAGCCCCATTCCTAGCTTGGTACAATGTGGTAAGTGTATCCCAAGCATCCTTAGCTCTTCTACAAGAGCAAATGTGAGGAATAATGATACATTTGACAGACAAAGCTATCAATGCATGTGCCTCGGCATCTCTGCCATCCCAACGAATCTGCTCTGTAGTAGGTGCAGCGGAAACCGCAGCACGAATAGGAATATGCAGAATATCATCATCTTCAACGCCTTTTGCATCAGCTTTAGTACTTGGAGTTGCAACAGTTGCAGGTGTGCATTAGGGGAAAAAATGAACCCTGAATGGGCCTTTTAGATTAAGAGGTGATTAGTGATCGACCAATGAGAAGAGGGTGGTGGCCACAGTCTACTCCTAGACTAGGCATAGGCTTCCCTTGTTTCTTTGTGGTCAAAGGTGGTATCAATGACTAAAAACCATGAGTTCTTCTATAAAAGTGGTTTGATAGGCCTATAAGAAAGTCGGCATGCAATTCTATCCGTTGGATATAGCAAGGATCTAATGGTGTATCTTGAAACTCAAAAAAAAGGCACCTTTATGTCTCTGCCGTCAGATGGACCCAAGAAAGAATGGTCCGGATTGATTTCGTTGAAGTTTGGGCGAGTTTCAATCGCATCCGTTCGATCATTGCTTGATCTAATGGGTGTGAAGCCTTACTTTTAAGAGAATCCCACGAATGATTCTAAGCCATCAGATGACTGAACGATCGGACGGACCATACTGAATTGCGCCACAGAACTGCGTGAGAGTTTTTGTCTTCTTTTGCCAGTCGAAAGCCTCCCTTAGCTCATTTAATGATTGCTATTTTGTCTTCTTTTGACAGACACTGAGTCACAATCATCGCCGTCCGTGAGCATACCATCCAATGGACAATATTGCATCCGACTACCCATTTTCTAGAAAGTTTTTTGTCGTCTTGTGACAGGCAACCGAAGACAATTGTGGCCGTCGATGTGATCATATCCAAGGGCAAAAAATGCCCACGAGCCTATTTAGACTGAGCACAAAGTTGAGAAAAAGTATTTTATTCTCAAAACCACTAGTGGTATTTTTTCTAGCCTTTAACCCTCTTTTTGCTAATCTTAATCCCTAAAAATTAAGGATCCTTACAAGGCCCATGCAGGGTTCATTTTTTCCCCTAATGGATAGGACGTTTTTCGACACCCTGCATAATGTTCCATAGTCCTTTTGCAACCAACACATGTCGCATCATATAAGCCCATAACGGGTAGTTGGTACCATCCAACTTATCCTCAACAACCAACATACAGAATACATCATTGCTTTCAGCCATGGTCCGTGACTAAAATACCTTGATGCCGAAAATTGATTGTATCTCAAAAAGTTGAACAGAACTGCCCAGAAAAATTTTGCTAGACCTGTAGCAGACTTCGAGACACTTATACTGGCGAATAGAAACTGGTATATACCTTTGGTAGAAAAAGACAAAATAGCCTGCACAAGCGCTGCAATAGTGCGTTTGGAGATTGCGACCGGAGGAGTGTCGACGGCGCCCTAGATGAAGCGACGACATGCTCTAATACCAATTCAATTGGAGTTAGACGTCTGCGAAACCACGCGAACAGCACAAGGAAGAACAAGAAGCTTGGAGCACAACACACAATACTGAATGTATTACTAGAGAATGTACAAAGATAAGTAGCCCATTAGGGCAATAGGCGTATATATAAGCCGAGGGAAAAAAACCTCCTATAGAGGGAAAAAAGTGCCCCGGCGGTCCTAGTGTGTTCACACACATCACTACCTAAATATATCAACATGAGATATGAAGACTACCTCTTAGCTTGTGGTGCCCTTGTTACCTCAAGGGTTTTTTGGGCAGGAAAATTTGATAAACCTAATAAGATTATGTTTGTTGTGATGAAAAAGGGCTAAAGATTTCATTCCTATGTTGAAGAAGGATTCAAGAGAGCATGCTATCAACATCAAGGAGCATTTGTAGTAGGTCATTGGCTTCTATACAATTTTTTTCTATATGCCTCCCAAGTGGGGGGAGAACATCGAGTGTCAAGGCCCCATTTCCCTTAAAAGGAAAATAAATGATTCCTCAAGACGTGGCTTCTATCTTGGAGCTATCCCTCACTATCCGAAGTGAGGTTAAAGAAACCATTTGTAAATTGAAACCTTGTAAATTTCCTTGTTTTGATGGAATACCTAATGAATTCTTCATGGAACTTAAGGATTCATTGACTCCCTTTATTCTCTTGATTAGGTGAGAATTTGTGAGTAGAGATACTCTTTCTATCTTTATGAACACTATGATTATTAGATATGTGCATTAAAAAGGTCCTAAGGATGACATTAATAATTGGAGACCTATCTCTTGTTTGACTTTTCTTTACAAAATCTTTTTTTCCACCTTGGCTAGGAGACTTAGCCCTATTATGGATAAGGTCATCATCCCTAAGAAAAAGGGGTTTAATAGAGGCAAGTTTATTCTTGATGCTATCATTTCTATTTGGGAACGAATTGAGTATGCTAAAGATTCTAAGCAAGACTTCTTTCTCTTTAAGGTTGATTTTGACAAAGCTTAGGATAGAATGGATAGGAACTTCATTCTTCAATCTCTCCACGATGTTGGAAATGGAAGAAATTATAGAAAGTTTGTGAGTACTCTCTTTGGTAATGCCCACTCTAGAGTCACTATGAATGGGCATGTTTTAAGTCCCTTTGGGCTCCAAAGATCCATAAGACAAGGTTGTCGCTCTTGGATGGCTTGTCGAAGATTATATGTCCCAAGGTTCCATCCAAGTTTTATATATCCCCAACACCCCCTCTTAGCTAGGACTTCAAATGTTTGTTGATGACACGAAGATGCTCAGTAAAGCTAACTGTATGTATGCTAAGAATTTCTTGAAGTGTTTATATCATTTTGTGCTTTGAGTAGTTCCAAATTAATCATAAAAAAATCATTCAAGTCTTCCAATAATTAATCCTTCCTTGTACAGTTATGAATGGTTGTGGAATTCTACTAGAAGGGTTTATTTTAAAGCTGCTCGATGTACACTGATAGGCATTAATGCCACTTCTGATCAAAGATGGGATTGGGTTATGGATAAATTTAGAAAAAAAAAATTCAAAATGGAAGTCTCTTCAACATTGCTTAAGTCACATAGTTTTTGTTCTTAGTCACTGTGTGCTACCTTCAGTCATTTATTTTCTTTCTTGTTGGATGCCTAGTAAGAAGCATTTGTTGTAGGTCATAGTCTGGCTAGAAGATTCTTATGGGGAAGTAACAGAAATAGCTCCAAAATTCCTAAATTTTTTTAGAAGATTTGTTGTATGCACAAAGAGGAAGGTGGATAGGGATTTTGTATCCTATCAAAATGGCCAAAATGTTTTCAGAAAAATGGATCAAGAGAGAAGTTAAATTTGATGATTTTTGGGAATTTCTTTAAAAAAAATTTGTCACAAATGTTTTGTAAAAATTTTAAAATCCTTGCCTATTTTTTATCTTTGGTATATTGTTTCATCACCTTTTGTATTTGTTCCCTCAAACAACACATTGCTCTTCAATATGTGGAAGATTGGGATTGAGGTCAGACAATTTTATAGAGTAAGCTTTGGTTTTTCTTCCAGCTATTCTTTTTCTTTTCATAGGAGTCCATATGGCTTGGTTGGATACTTCATTGTTCGAAATGGGAGTTAAACATTAGAAATGAAAAATGTAGAGAATTCAGGTTTGACACGTGGATCTCCCTTCATCAAAATGTGTTGGAAGTGGGGTGGGCCCTAATAATAATGTACATAAGTTTATAGGATATTCCAATAGATGAACCTTAGCATACACACCTTAAGACTCAGAAATAGATTAAAGAGAAATAGAGAGAGAATACACAATTTTCAAAGTGCACTAGTAAATTGAATGCTTACCTCACTATCTATCATGAATGTCAAATTACAATGTGTGTAATGATACAGAACTCAATGTATACTTATACAAAACTGAATGTATGCTTACACAAAAAAATAATCTAGGCTGCATTTAGGGCTCTAGGTACAAGAAATTGTGCATAAAATGCCTAAGAGATGTGAAAAGTGTGTGTATGTGTGACTGAAGTGAATAGAAATAGTTAACAACTATTTGTACAGTAAACCCCAATTTTGAAATTAGGGTCTTAGAAACCCTAAATCAAAATATAATCTAATTAGCAAGAGAAAACTACTCCTTGTGTTAAAGTAGAAGGCACAAAGCCTTGGAATAGTAGCAGCAAAAGAAGAACATAATTTAGAACCTGCTACTTACAAACCTTAGCTAAAACTAATGGGTGGCTGCCAAAATCTCCTCAAAATCTACAACTTGAGTGATCAATGAGTGATGCTAAATGTGACCTCCAATCTCTTCTTTTATAGGCTTTAGTAGATTTGGAAAAAATTTGATGAAAAGCTTATGAAAAGTAGCTTGCGATAGCATTAAAAAACCGATCAACTTTGCATGATTTATGATTAGCTTTTCAGGGTTAAAACTTCAACGATCTCTGGATTGTCATGAGGAAGGAGATAAGGAAGAGAGCTCACATACACACTCTCACTCTTAAAGAGAAGCACACACATGGATTGAGGAAGGCAAGAATGATTTTCTTCTTTTTCTATTACATAGAAGGAATGTACAAGAATGACTTAAAACAAGAATACAACAAGTGCAATATATAATGAACAGTACATCAAGAAAATCCTAATGTCAACGAATGAGTGAGCTGACAAGAAAAAAGTGTGCCATCACTCTCGATAGATAAATCTAATAAAGCTGAATGAACTATCCTTGACATATACCAACGTGACCATTATACACGTTAGAGAAATGAAACAGTGATACGTATCATCCTCGATCATCGCATGTTGAGCTTGATATCTCAACACGCCCCCTCAAGCTCAACATCATGTCCTCTAATCTAAGCATCTTCCAAAACTTCTTTAGCTTCTCTGCTCCAAGTGCTTTAGAAAAATATCAGCAACCTGCTCATCTGTCCTCACATAAACAAGATCAATATCACCTTTTAGTACCTTCTCTCTATTTAAGTGATAATGCACCTCAATATGCTTTGTTCTAGCATGAAAAATAGTATTTTGTGCTAAGTGTATATCATAATAGATGATGATAGGATTTCGCACTTTCACACCTAAATCTACAAATAACATCTCTTTGATGCTGAGAAAGAGTTTCAATCCATCACCAAGTCCATCCGCTTACAACAAACACGTCAACGACCACAACCAATCAAACCCACTTTTCCCTTCAAGCATCCCTTTTCTACTTTTTCTTCTCCTCCTTCCCAACGCCCACCTACTTTTCAACGTCCACCTATTTTTCAATGCCCTCCTCAATCCAATTTCTCACCAATACCCAAGACAACCCCCTTACACCCTACCAAACCTCCAACCCTTAAAACTACGATGATGGATACCCAACAAAAGAGGGCCCGTATCACTTGTCGGAATTGTGGTAAGTTTGGTCATAATAAAGCTAAATGTAGGTTCCAAACTAACCAAATGAAGCCTCTTGGAGCTCAAGTAAACAACATGGAGGTGGTTCCTGAAGACATTCAACCTGATTGGATCGAAGAAGCATTGGAGCAGGATCTAAGTACCTTGGGTAACACAATTTCTATCCATTCTTTACTTTGCATGCAAGGTACTATTGATGGTGAAATTATTAATATTTTACATGATGATGGTAGTTTGCATGACTTTATTTCTCACACACTAGTGAAAAATCTCCAATAAAACCCACTTCCTTCTATGTGTAAAGTTAAAGTTCCATTTCAAGGAAATAGATATAATGTCACAAGTGAAGTGCATAATGTTCAAATGTGTATAGGTTCATACATAGATGAACACACATTCTTAATTGCTCCTTTGCAGTCCTATGATGTTATAATTGGTATGCCTTTTTGTCACCATTACAACCCATGCATTGATTATCATACACACACCATGACTTTTAAGTTTAAAAATCAAGATATTTGTTTGTCTACAATACATGACTTCCAACCATTTCCCTTACTTAGTCATACTCAAGTAAAACGTGCCTTTTGGAAAGGCTACAATTCGTATATTGTTTTTGTCAATAACATAGTCGATTATACACATACACTTCCTGATACACATAAATCATTTATGGATTCCTATAAGGATTGTTTTATGGCTGATTATCCTTCTAAACTACCACCTTCTATGGAATCTCTTGATCATAGTATAGACTTAATTCCTGGTAGTTCTCCTCCCCATAAAGCACCTTATAAGCATGGACCTTTACATCAACAAGAAATAACCAATCAAGTTAGGGATTTACTTCAAAAAGGACTTATAATGCCTAGTTCTTCTCCCTTTGGAGCACCTGTTCTTTTAGTAGAGAAGAAGAACAAGACTTATAGGATGTGCATTGACTATAGAGCACTCAATAAGATCACAATTAAAAATAGATATCCTATTCCTAGGATAGATGATTTGTTAGATAAACTTCGTGGAGCACGTATCTTTAGTAAAATTGATCTTAAATCTGGGTATCATCAGCTAAGAATGACATAAAATGATATTTATAAGACTGCCTTTAGAACTCAGACTGGTCACCTTGAATTCATGGTAATGCCTTTTGGACTCACCAATGCACCTGCTACATTTGCACTAAGGAAAATCCTAATGTCCGTGAATGAGTGAGCTAACAAGAAACAAATGTGCCATCAATCTTGATAGATAAATCTAGTAAATCTCAATGAAGTATCCCTAACATATACAGACGTGACCACTATAGATGTCAGAGAAATGAAATAGTGATATGTTTCATCCTCGATCATCACATGTTGAGCTTGATATCTCAACATCAATCTAGCCATTATATGAGTAAGAGAGTTAGCTTTCCTTAACATGAACTGAGGAATCATATTATGCAAAAAAAGAGCAAAAATTAGGATTAGGGTTTTCTTGCATTTCTGCACCTTTGATGACAAAAAATTGTATACCAAATGAAAGCTCTTCTTAAGTACTATTTAGTGAGATAAAAAAAATTGACCTTTTGTGACCAAAATTTGGCTAACTACCAAAAAATAGGGTTGCTAGAAATTAGGGTTTTGTGCTATTTTAACATAGTTTCCAAAAATCCCCCTTCAATTTCATAATGGCATAAGGTACAAAAATCATCAAAACTTCTAATGTGTGTAAATATATCTCTTAGCTGCTTTCCAATGAATCTTGTGTGGACTTTGCATGAATTAGATACTTGAGAAACTCCAAACTGAATCACGACATTTATTACATAAAGAAATAAACCAACCAATTGATTGACTACACAAAGTAGCATCGAAAGGTTCTCAACCCACATTTGCCTTTAATGACATATTAACATCCATTTCAATCAATTTCTCAATGTATTTTTTTTGTGTTATGTAGATAAACTTATTCTTGTATTTGAACTCAATCCCAAGTTAATAATGTAAAATACATAAATCATTTGCATCAAATGTATGCTTAAGTTGTGCTTTAAAAACTTGAAGGTATGAATCCTTGGAACCTTTCATAATCATATCATCAACATATATGATAATAATAATAATTAAGACATCTTTTTCTGCTTTAACATTGGTTGATTCATTCTCAATTGAAGTTAGTGCTAAAATGTTATGAATCTCAAAATCTTTTGCATAATTTACCTGATCTGATTGTTCTTTCCTTGTCTCACTTCTTGTTCTACCTGTGAAGTTGTTTTTACCACTATCCTTCCAAGTTTGATATAACCATCTCAAAGTATTCAGGAAAAATGTTTAACTATCTTCTTGTTCTTCAGTATCTCTTTCTTGAGGAATTCTGGAACTTTCTCTGACTTCATTAGTTGGAACTTGAAGAGGTCCTAATGATGGACTAGATATAGATGTAGGAAATGAACAGTCTCTTTACCTTTATCAAATGCAACCTTTAGGGCTTGAGAAGGTTCATAACCACCCTTGTATGGCTAAATGTAAGAATCCAATTCTCTTCTAAGAAATGCATAATCATCTTCTTTTATGAAATTTGGAATCGTTCCCTTCTTATCATAACTCTGATTTTCTTAAATATATGCATTGCATGAGAGTAGGATATCATCTATTTCAAGAACATAGAATATGTATCCTTTGCATTCAATTCCATAACTAATAAAGACAGTTTTGATAGCATTTACATCAAGCTTACCACAATCCTTGTTGTCAATGTGAACATAAGATGGAGAACCAAATACTTTGAAGTAACTCACATTGGGTTTCTTACCATAATAAGCTTCATAAGGTGTGACGACCTTTAAAGCTTTCTTGGAAGAAGTGTTTAGAATGTGATTAGCTATATGTACTACATCAAACCAAAAATTAGGAGAAAAGTTTTTGGATGACATCATGTTATGCATCATCTCAACAAGTATCCTATTCTTTCTCTCTGCAAAACCATTTTGTTCTAGAGTGTAAGCAATAGAGAGTTGATGAGAGATATCTTTGTCTTCAAGAAAAGATTTGAAGTCCTTTGGCATGTACTCTCCTCATCTATCACTTCTGAAAATCTGAATTTTTGTATGACTTTCATTTTCAACCATAACTAAGAACTTTTTCAAAGTAGAAAAGACCTTTGACTTTTCTTTAAGACCATAATTTCATGAATATCTAAAAAAAAACCATAAAGACATGGGACAAAACACTAGTAACATTGAATGCAATCTATTCTCATAGGACCATTAACATATGAATCTATGATATGTGGCTTCCTTGTGGCCATGATGTATCCATGTTTCTTGAAAGGAAGTTTTTGAAGCTTTCCTTCAAGACATCGTTCACATGATTCTAGATCATTTGGAAAATCAAAAGTATACAAACTCTCCACCATACCTTGATCTTTGATGTGCTTGAGAGCTGTGTAATTGATATTATCAAATCTAGCATGCCATAACTTCATGTTCTCCTTAGGTGTAAAAGACCTAGCAACATTAGCATGAAATATTTTGGACAATACAAACATGCTACTTCTATTTTCACCTTGAAGTAGACAATGGTCTTCATTAGGTGAGAGGATCTGACATAAATATTTCTTAAAAATAACTTTATATCCATTTGCCAAGCAAGTAGATATGGAGAGCAAATTATTCTTCATTTCTAGAACATAAAGAACATTAGAAATTGTGAAATTTCCATCTCCTCTTGACTTTAGATTTACTCCTCCAACAACTACAACATCCAAATCATGACCAAATGCAATGGTTACTCTTCTATCAGAAGAGTTAGAAAGTGAAGCGAAAACATTCCTACAACCTCTCATATGCTTAGTATCTCTGGAATAAAAAAATCGAGGGATTTTCAAAGATTGCATTAAATGTTGCTTGATCAAAAACTAATTCTTCAATACTGACTCATGCATAAGATTCTTCCTTTGAAAATTTTGGTTTCAATTAATCTTCAATATTGTTACCGAACACTTTTTTCTTCTCATTATAAATTGGTTTTTTGCATTCTACTATGAAATCACCTGATTTCTTGCAGTAGTGGCAAATTCCTTTCTTTGAAGTACAATTAGTGGAAATTTACTTCTCTTTTGGTGTGGAAGTAGTACAGGTAGATGTGGTAGGAGATGGAGTAGAAGACTTACTTTCCTTGTTGCTTTGTTGACTCTTCTTCTCCTTCTTTGTTGTATCCTTCTTCTTCTTACCCTTTGATGATGAAAACATGGCTTGAGCATTCTCTTCCATACTCTTTTTGTTGATCTTCATCTTGAAGTAATATGAACTACAATTCTTCAAATTCATTTTCTCTATCTCTTATCAAGAGAGATAAAGAAGTAACAAAAGAACGAAATGAAGATGGAAGTGAATTTAAAAGTATGTTTCCCATCTCCTCATCTGAAATAATGACTCCAGTATTAAGTAACTAATCATGTAAGTCTTTGAGCTTTAAAATATGTAATTGAATTGACTCACCAACTTTCATCCTTGTGTTGGCTAACTCTCTCCTTAGATGAGCTTTCCCGGCATGATTTCTACTTTGATAGAATGACAAGAGGTTCTGCATGACCTGATTTAGAGTATAATATGTCTCTTGTTTCCCATAGCAATGAATGAAAGTGCTTGTACATCCCATGAATCCCATCTCGATTACTCTTCTGTAGGAAGTAATCTGGTAGTTTCTTCTTCCTCTTCAATAACCTCTTATTGAGCTGAATTGGTGTAACACATCTTTTGGAAGATAAAGCAACATCCTCTCTTGTTTTTCTTGGCCTTGGATACTTGCCATTGATAATATTCCACAAGTCTTTAGATACTAACAAATTCATAATCATAAAACTCCACATTGGATAGTTAGATATTCCTTCAAGCTTATGTTCATTCTAAAGCCTATAATCACTCATCTTGTTAAGGTTGTATGTCAACTACGCTCTCATACCAAATGTTGGAAATGGGGTGGGCCATAATAATCATATACACAAGTTTAAATGATCTTCCAATAGATGAACCTTAGCATACACACGTTAAGACTCAAAAATAGATGAATGAGAAATATATATATATATATATATATATATATATATATATATATATATATATATATATATATATATATATATATATATATATATATATATATATATATATATAGAGAGAGAGAGAGAGAGAGAGAGAGAGAGAGAGAATACACAATTTTCAAAGTGTAACAGTAAGTTGAATGCTTACCTACACTATCTATTCTGAATGTCAAATTAGAATGTGTGTAATGATACAAAAGAGAATGTATGCTTATACAAAACTAAATCTAGGCTAAATCTGGGGTTCTAGATACAAGAAGTTGTGCATAAAAACCCTATAGGTATGAAGAGGGTATGTGTATGTGTGATTGAAGTGTATAGGAACCATTTAGAACTATTGGTATAGAAAAACCCTAATTTTGAAATTAGGGTTTTAAAACCCTAAATTAAAAAATGACCTAAATAGTAAGAACAAATTGCTCCTTATGTTAAAGTAGAAGGCACAAAGCCTTGGAACAATAGAAACAAAAAAAGAAGAACTGAATTTAGAACTTTCTACTTACAATACTCACCTAAAGATAATAATTGGTTGCCATAATCTCTTCCAAATGTGCACCAAGAGTTACGAACACCTTCTCCTAGGGTTAGAGCACTTCAATAGGCCATGAGTGGACAATGTGTGATGTTGAATGTGACTGCAAACCCTTTCTTTTATAGGATTTAGTACCTTTGGCAAAAATTTGATGAAAAGCTTGCAAAAAGCCGCTAAAAAGCTTGCAATAACATTAAAAGAGTGATCAAATTTTCATGATTTATGATTTTCTCTTTAGGATTAAAACTTCAATGATCTCTCAATCTAGCCAACTGATGAGTAAGAGAGGTAGCTTTCCTTGATGTACGTGATCGGAAGAATCATATTGTGCAAAAAAAACTTTTTGAGTAAAAATTAGGGTTAGAGTTTTCTTTCCTTTCTAGACCTTTGATGATAAAATGTTATATTTACCAAATGAAAGCTCTCCTCAAGTACTATGAGATGAGATTATAAAAAAATTTGACGTTTTGTGATCAAGATTTGTCTAGGTGCCAAAAATTAGGATTGCTAAAAATTAAGGTTTTGTGTTATTTCGACATTGTCTCCAATAATCCCCCCTTTTTGATTTGATGAATCAATTGTGAACGAAACATCATTGAATTTTGTGAACCCAAAAATATTCCATATCTTCAATAATCATTTCTCTACTCAAAATTTAAAGACTTGCATTGTGTGGTGTGCAAAAAATAACTTTTCTCGTATGAAATCAAAAAATTGTTACACTGAATACAAGAAACTCCATCACTTTAGCGACTCTTTAAAGCATATTTTCTATAAAAACAAAACATTTCTTCATACGATTAAAAAAGACAAGAATGTTATATTCTTGTACATGTGGAAAGACCCAATTTGTCAATTTTCTTAATCTATCATTAGCAAACGGCCCTTTTTGGGGTGATTTTTTCCCTAATGACACACACACATACACACACAAAAATCAAAGAAGAAGAAGAAACTTGAGAGCATAATACGCAATGTATTCTTCACTCTGATGTACAAAAATAAGAAGTACGTCTTGGTTATGTGTACGTCTTCAAGCCAAGGGAAAAGAACCTCTTAAAGAGAAACAAAAATTCTGTGGCAGCTTTAACTAAGTCTACTTGTACACATCACTATCAAAGTATACTAACATTACTAAGAAACACCAACATTACTAAGAAACACCTTGAAGAATGTTCAGTACATTCTAGTTGGAGAATGTTGAGTACATTCTAGTGTAGGACAAGGCATGGGTATTGTGTAATTAAAGCATTGATAACTAATTCTACTTGTACACATCACTACCAAAGTATAGTAACATTACTTAGAAACACCTTGAAGAATGTTGAGTACATTCTAGTGTAGGACATGGCATGGATATTGTGTATTACAGCATTGATAGGAGAAGCACTCACCTCCATCTATTGACCTCAAGAGTAAATTTCTTTCTATTGACCACAATCGATCATGTAGGATTTGTGTTCAACTCCTAGATAACATATTATAATACAATTTGTGATCAAGTTGTCACAATGCTTTTTATTAGTAAAATAATGGGCAATTTCGTTCAAAGAAGAAAACATGATCGTTGAGACTTTTGGGTCAAGGAAAATGGTCCATTTGTTCTTTGAGACTATTGGATCGAGAGAAAAAATGGTCCATTTTTCCTTTCCTGAGGTTCCGTGTCAAGGTACTCCTCATCAAGTCGTTTGACTCCATTGCGAGGGACATGGCTTTTAAAAAACAATCAGAAAGCCATGGAGTGAGGAAACAGATCTCCTACCAACATTTTAAAGCGCTAAATCATGCGAATTTTCAGCTCAAAAGATCATTCAGATTCCGATGTGTGTTTTGAGGATGGATCATGGAGCTGGTCAAAAAGGAAAAGGTGGAATTATCAACGCTTAGTTTTAAGGGAACCTATATCCTCAATATGGACTCTTGGCATTGGAAAAGCTCACTAGTCTCCTCGAAGGGAGCAAGGGCATGAAAGTTGCAGATTGAGACTTGGATTCGTTCAGAATATTTACCCCCAAATACAAAAAGTCATGTTGTTTCAGCACCCACCTCTTGAGGCGGAGGTCATGTGTTTAACCCCTTGCGGGCTCCTAGATATGCATGGGTCAGTGTGGCCAATCTATCTAGTTGTAATACCTTCCAGCTCTTGAAACTAGATGCCTTTGCGCAGCTTTTTTTTGTGATGCTTCAAAACTCTAACTCCTGCTTTGTGGGATATGAGGGGGGGTCCCATGGGTACTATGCTCTTAGTTGTACATTTTTTCCTTTCAATATATTCAAACCCATGGAGGTTAGGCTTTGGTCTAACTTACTCCTAAAAAAAGTCATGGTGGAGTCGGGAGCTTGGAACTTCTGTGAGTTGAGCAAACATATATGAGTGAAAAAAATAGTGCAGCTACATACTCTAGGGATTGCTCTATGGAAAAAGGTTAATCTCCTCCGGATAAAGTAGGCCATGATAGTAGGAGGTCGTTATTCGTGACTTTGAAGTTCTATGAAGATTTTTTAATAATGTTTATCCCCAAATACAAAAATCATGTTGGAGTTGGGAGCTTGTAATTGGCAGCACTTATGAGTGAAGACAATATTTGTGGGACTATACCCTAGAGACTTCTCTATGGAGCATCCTTTGAGGGGCACATCACATTTTTCTTTTTTTTCCCTTTAAAGGGAGGTTCAGCCAAAGCCTAATCCCCCGAGCTTTAACTTTGAAAGCGCAACTATACAAGTGAATGGGCAGAATACCCGCGAGAGCCCCCATATCCCATAAAGCACGGGTTAGACAAGACGACAACTTGGTTACAACTGGTTTAACTGGCCTAAGCCATTACATGTCCAACCTGGGGGTTGAACCTTGACATATATTTTAAAAATTTGAAGTTCAACTTTGTTGGAAAACTATTCTATTAGCGCTCACCAGCATGTAGAAGTAGTTTTGAATAGCTTCACTTGTTGCAAAAATCCTCGAAACTTTCATCTTGTCCCGTCAAACTTCTCACGCATGCTCACTTTTCGACTTTTCTTCATGTTAGTTGTCATGGGGGTACTTGAAGAAGATTGACTTACAATGATCTATAGCTCTTGGATTTGCCTTTGAAGTTCTGTGATTACATCTTGAATACTCTATTGTTGAATCCTTTGTTGGTTCTCTCGTATCTCTTGGACTTGTTGTTGAATTACTTTAAGTGCAAAAAAAAATTCTTCTCGAATAATCTCCATGGTTCTTGGTCTTGATGAAGGTAGTCTTGCCAAAATGTTAGGGGAGCACTAGATTGTGCTCTCTGACTACAATAAGCAAGATTTCTGAAATATACTTCTAATTACAAGAATACCCACGTAGGGAAAATAGCACAGGAATATGTAGCTGATACAAGAAGTCCCACAACCCGGGACCGTAGGTGTAGATAACTCAGCTAGAGATGATGCAGGAGTTCTGGCAACCCGGGATCGTAAGTATGGAACAAGATCTCTGGATTACAAGAACTCCCCTCTGGGAGATGGACTAGATACAAGAAAGAACTCAACAAGATCTCGTACTACGAGATTACAAGAGGACAAGAGTAGATGTCCAGGATACAAGACTAGGCAGGACTGGAACAAGGAACAAGACAAGAACTAGAACTGGAACTTGGAGAGTACCTACTTGGTGGTCACAACTCCTTGAGCTCCCAAGACTGGTATTGGAAAGACTGAGAATGAATGTGGCCAACCCCTCCTTATATAGGTGTTCAAAGGTGGTGCTATATGGCGGTTATGACCTGATGATGTCATCATGATGTCATCGACTTGTAACAGGTCCTCCTGATGTCAGAATTCAGCGAATAGTCTTGGGGTTTTGGCACGTTCGAGATGCAATGGAAGCATTAGTTTCTCCAAAATCTGAACCAATAATGAGATATGGAAAGTAACATGGAATATAAGGTTTTAGATGTTTTCCTTTGTGTCCATGACAATATCCAAGCAAAGTGAATGAAGAAAAAAAGTTTGGCTATATGCAAATTCATGTGCCATTACAAAAATATAGTACATCATGTGGATGGACAGTAATTGCCAATACAGTAAGGATCTTAGAGCATAGATTTTACACTCCTAGTCTAAATATATCTGACTATACAGATGCATGGATCCTTTTGGTCAGAGAAAAAGAAAATCATGCCATCTTAAAAAATGTTATCTGTGCTTATGATCCAGACTCTCCTCCACCACCTCCACCATGAGGACATAAGAATAATGAAGACAAGAAGAAAGGACCTCCTATTCACCCTCGATTGAAGCATGTCTCAAAGAATAAGCAAAGAAGTGAAGGCTCAAAGGTGAAGGCTCCAAAAATGTATAGAGTTTTGTATCTATCTTGATACTTAGCACATTACTTCCAACATATGTTGGAAGATATTTATATGCTCTTTGTTGTAAATAAAATTTTGTATGCAAAATAACCTTTAGAGCATTGAATGTATTAGTAAATGATGCCATTCTATCTTTATCTGGAAGATAGTCATTGTAGCTCATGTTTCAACAAAGAAATGGTTTCAACTTACTAATGTTGATAGTAGTTTTTCTAAAATATAAATTGTGTTCTACCTTTTATTCATGACATAAACTAAGATAATAAGTGGTTTATCATTAATTACTTCAATGTTATGTGATATCATGATTTGATGATATCGAATTGAAAACTTGGGCTTGTGAAAGAAAATGGAGAAGATTGGAGGGCACAACCAATTCAAGCGATTAGCGCACTGAAAGAACCTCCATTGCCCCTAATCACTTGAATTGGTCGTATCCTCCTATCTTCTCCATATTGTAATCCTTGATGCTCTTAAACTATGTTTATCCTCACACAAGACGCACAATCGATTCAAGCAAGGAGAGCAATCTGAAAACTTCAAATGGCCCTTATCGCTTGAATCGGTCATGCCTTTTCATACATCGCCCATTAACATAGAAAAAGAAAGACGAACAATTCAAAAAATATGGGCCTTTAGAGAGCCTTCATTGCCTCTTATCACTTGAATTGGTCTTGTCCTCCAAGCTTCCCCCTTTGCAATATTCCTACCTTATTGCTCTATATAACTTAGGAGTAACATGGAGAAGTTCTTATCCTAATCTTGACCAATAGAATTTGTTTGGACAAGTAACATGGAGAACATATCCTTATCTTGAGCAATAGAAACCTTGCACAGCAATTGCATGTTCGAGACAATTATTTTCTTTCACCTATTGAAGTCTTTGCACAATGGAAACCTTAAAAGAGTGATGATATAAACCAAAACAATGCCAATATCAATATGATGAGTTTACATAAAAAAGAGATGTAACCTTGCATAGAAATTGCATGTTTGAGACAATGATAAAAGTTTTGCTCAATGGAGATATTCTTTAACCTATAAAAGTCTTTGCACAATAGAGACCTTAAAAGAGTGATGATATAAACCAAAGCAATGCCAATATGGATATGATGAGTTTTCATTAAAAAGAGATATATTTAGTAGAATAAAAAGGGCAAGATTGGTTACATTCTTAAGGGTTGGAACTTGATCACCTTGGGTGGCAGACAAGTAATGCAAGATAGTGTTTTCTCTGATCTAATGTTTACCATTGCACCATCAATTGAGAATCTGAACTGTGGTGAAACCTCATCAAGGAACTCAAGGAGCTCCCTTACATTTTTGAGTTTCCAATTTGTAGTGACAATTATTCTCGTAGGTTGAAAATCTGGATGAACCAATAATTCTAACTCAAATTCTAGACAACTCTTCTCTAAATCCAAGGGTATCCAGAGTGCAAGATTTTTTTTCCACCTTCTGTAATCATATCCTAAGACAAGTGATTGTCGAGATATCTGATATGAAATTGAAAGAGAATTTGGACTAACTTTAAATAAAATGATGTCTCCTAGCTTTTGAGCTTCTTTGCTATCCCATTCCCTACCTAAAACATCATCAATATTTGAAATTGAAACTATCATATTCAAGCACATTGTTTTTCTTTTCTATAATAACATGTTTTTAAAACATGCTACAAAAACATGAAGAGGAAAAAACCATTGAATCTTTATCCTTCGAGAAATTTGACTTGTTGACATTGCCCTTTGGATGTCATCTTTCATTTTGCATAGAAAACTTGAAACTATTGAATGATGAGGAGCATCCCAATCTAATGAAGAGATGCAAGGAGCAAGCAAATGTACAAGATTTCCATAGGCACTCCTCCTTGATGGCACCTGCTAATTCGCAAAATAGAGAAATAATTGAATGCTATTGAAAATTTGAACAAATTTGTTTGCATACATAAGTTCTACATAATCCTTATGAAGGACTTTGAATGTTCCTGTCAAACATTCAACAGGTTGCCACTCCATAATATTGGAAGGAAAAATATCTGCAATACAAAAACATATATCTTGTAATACAATAACAATTGAAATTGATAAAAGAGCATTGTTAAACTTCACTTACAATATGAAGGGAATTGGAGATAATTGTCTAGCATGAGATCCTTAACATTGTACACATGTTGAACTATTGCAAACCAACTGTCTCTTTTCAATTTGAAACTAAGAATATGACCTTTCCAATGGCTTTTTTTGTTGTCTTTTTTAGTACGCTTGACTTTATGGGCACCTCTGCAACTAAGAAATATAGTCACCCAATCATTTAGCTTCATAGAAAGATGTTTCCATAAAGAATTCTTTCTTCTGTTGTAAACATCACATGAGGTTACACGATTGGAAGGAGGGCAAGAAGTAGAAGCCATTCAAACACATAGAGAAATAGTAAAGAATGCTCAAAGTGGGAAACCGAGGTTCACAAACTTGGTGAGTATTTATTGACAATAAAACTTTGTACACATGGAAGCGAAACGCAATCTTTTGATTAGATGTATCAACAATGACCGAAACATCATTGAATTTTGTGAACCCAAAAATATTTCGTATCTGCAAAAATCATTTCTATACTCAAAATTTAAAGATTTGTAGTGTGTGGTGTGCAAAAAATATCTTTTTTTGTATGAAATCAAAAAATTGTACATTGAATACAAGAAACTTCATCACCTTAGCGACACTCTAAAGCATATTGTCTAAAAGAAAGCATTTCTTCATACGATTAAAAGAGATAGGATTGTTATATTCTTGTACATGTGGAAAGACCCAATTTGACAATTTTCTTAATACATAGTTTGAGTGGTTTTTGCCCTAATGACACACACACACACAAATCAAAGAAGAAGAAGAAACTTGAGAGCATAATACGCAATGTATTCTTCACTGTGGAATATACAAAAATAAGAAGTATGTCTTGGTTATGTGTACGTCTTCAAGCCAAGGGAAAAGAACCTCTAAAGAGAAACAAAAATTCCGTGGCAGCTTTAACTAAGTCTACTTGTACACATCACTACCAAAGTATACTAACATTACTCAGAAACACCAACAATAGTAAGAAACACCTTGAAGAATGTTCAGTACATTCTAGTGTAGGACAAGACATGCGTATTGCGTATTAAAGCATTGATAACTAATTCTACTTGTACACATCACTACCAAAGTATAGTAACATTACTAAGAAACACCTTGAACAATGTTGAGTACATTCTAGTGTAGAACATGGCATGGATATTGTGTATTAAATCATTGATAGGAGAAGCACTCACCTCCATCTATTGACCTCAAGAGTAAATTTCTTTCTATTGACCACAATCGATCATGTAGGATTTGTGTTTAATTCCTAGATAACATATTATAATACAATTTGTGATCAAGTTGTCACAATGCTGTTTATTAGTAAAATAATGGGCAATTTTATTCAAAGAAGAAAACATGATCGTTGAGACTTTTGGATCGAGGAAAATGATCCATTTGTTCTTTGAGACGGTTGGATCGAGAAAAAAAATGGTCCATTTGTCCTTTCCTGAGGTTCCGTGTCAAGGTACTCCTCATCAAGTCGTTTGACTGCATTGCGAGGGACATGGCTTTTAGAAAATAATCAGAAAGCCATGGAGTGAGGAAACACATCTCCTATCAATATTTTATAGCGCTAAATCATGCGAATTTTCAGCTCAAAGATGGATCATGGAATTGGTCCAAAAGGAAAAGGTGGAATTATCAAACGCTTAGTTTTAAGGGGACCTCTATCCTCAGCCAATTCTACCTTAGTGGGCCTTCAAAATCTCTAATCCTTGTCATGGGAGGCGGCTAACCCTTGCTTTGTGGGATATGGGGATCCCATGGGTAATTAGTTTCCTTCACTTTTCTTTTCAATTGATTCAAGCATAGTTCAGAAGATTAGGCCTCCTACCAAACTTCCTTTTAAAAAAATGTAGTGTGATTGTAACAAGAGAGCTTCCATGCAAGATTGTGAATGAATGATTCTTTACCTCCCAACCAAGCCTCATATTTATAGCTCTCCTCAAGGGGCTAGTTCAACTAGGAAAGTAAGTACATACTTCATACATGTCCTAGTCCTCTAGAGTCCATCGACTACATTGGTTGGTCAATGATGTGTCCACATTCTCTTGAGTTAAGTCGATTAGAACCTTATACAAGGCCTTGGAACTCTTCGGCAAAACTCTCATCCATTTCCCTTGTCAGATTTAAACCCATGACCTCCTCCTTTCCATCCATGAGACTTAACCACTATTCCAAGCTACTTGCTTGAATTTACTCTTGAGAACCTTAGGCTTAGCTTGAGGCAAAGTCACTTTATAACATTCCTTCCCCCTTGAAATAATTTTTTACATCAAAAATTGAGTATATATATATACACACACACACACACACACACACATATATATATATATATATATGTGTGTGTGTGTGTGTGTGTGTGTGTATGTGTGTGTGTATGAGTGTGTTTTCTAACTTAGAACCAGATATCATTCATTCATTTGGTTTGAAACTCAGAACTCAAAAGTCAAAAACCTTTGTAGGACTGTGGAAACTCTTTCTCAAGTGGAACTTTCCTTGGTTCCATCCTTCCATTTTACCAAACACTCTTCGTATAAATGGTTTCTTGTACTTTTTTCTCAAGTTCAAAGTATCCTTTTAGGTTCATGAGGAATTATTTCACTTACTCGAAGTGGAATCAATATCTCTTGTCAGAGGAGATTCTCTGATCTGTAAAAAATTTTCTGAGTTTGTTAACGTGGAATACTGGATGAATCCAACTTTCCTCTTGAAGTTGCAATCATATTCCCACATGCCAACTTTCCTTGTAATTGGAAAAGGACCGCAATATCTTGGTGATAACTTAGCACACTTACTAGTGTTTACCTTTTTCGATCTTTCTAGAACTCCAAGGTAAACGTGATGCCCAATTTGAAACAAACTTCTCATCTTTTAGTATTAGCATAATCTCTTGCTTGATCTGTTAGTATATGATCAATGTCTACCCCTCATGATTGTATGCACATTTTGTAAGGCCCCCATTATGAGGAGAAGCCAAGCATGCATTACCCAATTGATGGGAATCCCAACTTGCATGTTGGATGAAGGTCATATTGGACTATTTAAGGTATTGTAAGGAAAGGGAGTTACCAGGGTCCCCAATTGTGGCGTTCAAGGCAACAGTGAGCAGCCCCGACGAGGGTCCAAGGGGGCCAATGGGCCCCTAGTTTGGGGGGTCCCAAGGGGCCAGTGGGCCCCCTGGTGGGGGTCCAGGGGCGGCACCCCCAGCACGATGGTAAAGGGAATATTCCATGGAATATTCCTTGTCGGAGTCGGAAATCATTTATATTTGTAGGTCGCTTCAATCGGCCTAAGCCGTATATGGCAATTACGCGGGCAGTGGCCGCCCACACTCTACTGCCCACATATAGCCGTCCACGGAAGGCCACCCATGATCCTATATATACATGACTTTTGCACTACCTGAGACATCGAATTGAGCCAGCATACCTCTACCTTGTATCTCCCTATCTAGAGTTGTCTAGATCACCATTTAAGCTCTACCTTGAGAGCGCATGGGTGGATAATGCCATCATCTTTGTACTTGTTGTTAGTAGAAAATTGTTGAGATTCTCCTATATCTATTATCTTCTCTGCTACTGCTCCTGTGTTATATTGCATAACTATTTTCTTACATGGTCCTGAGGTTTTTCCAAGTTCTCTTTAGCTAACTTAAGATTAAAGTTCATATCTTGAAGGAATTCTTGAGCTGCCTAGGCTAGAACCCATGCATCAACATGAATGGAGTAAATTCAATTGATAATTTCTTGTAACTAATACAAGAAAATTCATTTAAGGGAAGAAAATATTCCAAATCAATTTGTTTGGAAGTAACATATGCTCTCAATATGTCTTCCAAAATATGTTTGACATTTCAATTAGTCTATCCATATAGGGATGTTCAATTATACTCATGACTAGTTTAATTTCAAGTCTATTAAAGACTCCTTGCCAAAAGTGACTTGTAAATCTTGCATCTCTATCAGAGACTATATTGTTTGGAAGAGCATAGAGTCTATAAATTTGATTTATAAATATCTTTGCCAATTCTAGAGTCTTATAAGTAGTCCTAACTAGTATAAACTGGCTAAATTAGTCAACCTATCCACTACCACCCAAACGTGTTGGGGTCCACTATTTCTAGAACTAGGGCTGAAACTAAAGTAAGTTTCGAATCTTCACCAAAAAAGCTTGACACCTTGCTTCATTATTTACATGCTTTTATATTTTCAAACAAGAAATCAAGAGAGGTACTTAGAACATTATGCTTTCCCTTGATTTTTTACATGACCCTATCGGGCAAGAATTCCAAAGTATTCATGTAATAGCTTCTAGAAAATGAAGGCCCTACACTCTCGATCCACTCTATCCCTAGTACTAAATCTACCCTTTTCATGAAAATACAACTTATCCTTGAAGTCTTGGATTTCAAATTCCAAATCAAATATCATGGTTTTCCAAATGTGGGCGCCCTTACACACAACATATCTATGTGGTGAATGGCTCTAAAGAAGATCTAATTTTTTTCACAAGAGCATAATTGGTGAGATTATGCATTGTTTTAACTTCCATCATAATTCTTAGGGTGTGATCTTTGACTAAACCATGAAGCTTGAACAAATCATGTCACCCAAAGCCTTGTGGTTGCCATATGTTTTTGGAGTTTTGACATTGATGGGTATTGTCATAGTGCATTACCTGAACTTGCCTAGCACGTGAATTTTCATTCAAGTTTAAGGTTTGTATTAGATGGATTTCTTTTTTCTTCTTCCCTTTGTCAATCAAAGAGGCCTTTATATCTCTTCCAACTAGATAGCTCCTACTCTGATTTCGAGGTTTTAGGAAATTGAAGCACAAGTTCTCTTTCTATGCTTTTTCAAAGTCTTCTAGAAGCACATTTCTTAAAAGACGTGACTTTTTAGATGTTCCGTTCAAGGACTTTGATCTTTTTCCTTTATGTTCTACTAGAATCTGCGAGGGATTGCAACTATATATCTTGGTGTGAGTTATCCTCATAGATTTACATGACCTTAATTGCTTCCTTAAGTGACTTAGGTGTGTGATGTTCAACTTTAGTTCTAATTCGCATATTATGTGCTCTAAAAAAGCTATGAAGCTTGTGAGAATCATCTAGATTATTTAATTTCAAAACAATTTCCCAATACTCAGAAATGTAAATATATAATGGGCATCCCTTATATTGGACCTTATCCTAGGCTTCCTAGTTTCATTCCTCCTCATTCTTGGGGAGGAACTCTTTCTTGAAGTTTGGGAGTATTCTTTAGTTGGTGGACATATTGTCACTTTTCCAAGAACATAAGCATGACATCCTTATTCTTATCCCTGCCTTCCCTTGAGAAGTAAGGGGGTCACCCTAAGGCCCCAAGTTGATATTGAACTCCATAAAAATATTGAACAAGCTCAACAACCTCTTATTGGACATTGAACATGTGCCCAAGGCCCTCCTCTAATACCAAAAATCTATTTTCTAAACCTTTCCTCTCATCAAAAGTAGTTTTTTATGTTTCCCATTCATTCATGGTTCCATCAATGTGAGTAATTACATCTTTTAATCCTATTTTTGATGCATCTTTTGCATTGCACATGACTTGAAATAGAAACATTTCTTTGTGATGCATGTGCGGCTATTGGTGTACTAGGCATGAAAGATGCAATGGATGATATAGCCATAGAAGTAGGCACAAACACACTAGTACTACTCACAAAAATAGGATGGCTCAAAGTTTCCTCCATCACATATAATTTTGCACTCAAATTTGTAATTCCTAAACTTAAATTTGTGTGTGCAACAAAATCAAAAGGGGGTGCAAAATATTCACAAAAATTAGTTCCCCGTCTTGCTCAATTTGATGTCGACTTGATTCTAGCTCATGTCGCTAGAATTATGACATAGCCAAGCCTTCCTTACTTGCATGGAGAGCTCCTAAGTTGTTGAAGTTCATTGATTCCACCACTTGAAGTAGAAGAAACCTCCTTTGCACTCCGTTGAATCCTCCATTGAATGGTTGAAGAGGTTGAAGAAGGAAGAACTTCTTTTTTGAAGATGTTTTCAAGAAGGCAAAAATGAAGCATTGAGTGGATAAAGGGAAGAGAGTTGTGGCTTTGGAGGAGGCTATGTGATTGGCTCAAAGCTTCTATGGCTGAATGGAGAGCCTAAATTTCTTTCCAATCCTTACCTTTTTGCAAGAAAATGAACAAAGAGCATGTGTTTTCTCTTAAACAGCGAGTCGTAACAAAGGAGAACTATGTCGTAAAAAGAGAACACTCTCGTCAAAAATCAAGCAAATAGCAGCTTATGTTTGAGATTCCTTTATACCAGTATACATATATTACAAAAATGAGGTGAAAACATGTGATTTTTGACATTTTTTGTCATTTTCTCATAAAAAAAGAGCTCAAAATGTAGTCAAAATTTCACTATATAGGGCATTGACATGTCCCAAAATGTATATGATAAGACATTGACATGTCCAAAATCTATATAATAAGACATTGACATGTCTAAAATCTATATAAAGAATGTAGAACTGAATAGTTCTTATACAAAAATAACATTTTAGACATATTTTTAATGGGTGGATATCTGATTGTTATTCAAAATTGTTACAAAACATGGTTTCATTAACCAAACTACTTCGAGGCATTTACATAAGCACTAAAAATGTCTGAGAGCTTCAATGCAACTCACAACTTTGTCGATCTATGTCTACACCCTCATCATCTGATGCACTTGATTCAGTCTCATACTGTTGAGAGCTCTCTTCTTCTTCTTCTATATCCACAAGAGCTCTATCTTCATCCACGTACATACCAAATTCTGCAGGATCATGCACAACTCTTCTTGTTTGCCTATGATTTCCTGTACCACATACATCTAGAAGCTTTTGTTTTATCATGTTGATGGTTGCTTTCCTCAAGTGACCTGTTTTTGTCAAGGGAAAATCATAAACAAGAATATCTACATCATCCAACCGGATAACTTAAATGACTCAACAGAAAACATGGAATCATCAGCACGTTCTAAATCATAGGGATCATCACTTCTGTGGAAAGGGTCAACTGAGAACAATGAATCAATATGAGCAGAGGAAGCTGATGCCCAAGCATCCACTGAAAAGATTGGCTCATCTTCACTGAGTTCACAGAAGACTGAAGATGAATGACCTTTTTAAATAAGTAGAAATCCGAGATCAAGTGAAGATGTCACATCAAATGTCACATCAAGAAGATATGAAATCAAAAGTTTATTAAAGTACATTAAATAACATTAAACATCAAATTACATCAAATCACTTAATTACTCAAATATACATTAATAAGGGAACCAAAGATTTGATTCACTTTTGAAATGAGAAACACAGTTGATTTCTAACTAGATATGAGTCATTGAGTCTTAGCATTGTGAGTGAATCAAAATATATCCAAGTTGAGTTCCAACTGGAATATATAATAAAATTGTTTGGAGTAGTGCCATTGAAGACTATACAAGAAGAAATTGTACCTTTGGTCAAGATTTCAAGGATTAGGTTTTATTGTGGTCTTGGCTAGATCTCAAAGAGGTAGATGAAAGTATATTAAAAAGGAATTATGTGTAAAAGAGGTACACCGAATGTTTATTTATACATTGATTTTCCATTTCAACAATGTGTTACAAGATAAATGTGAATATGAACTAAAGTGAGGAGGATAACACTATAAAGATGTCATTAATCTCCCATATTCAACACAACTTAGACTTGATTTTCTCCCAAGCAAGAGATTCTAAGAAAAAATTTCTACATGAGATTAGACATCCTCATGTACATACCATACTCTTGCACTTGAAGTGTAATTTCCATGCACATGTATATAAATAGTTGCAAGGTTCTTTACTTGAATGTTTATTCATACATTGATTTTCCATTTCAACAATGTGTTACAAGATAAATGTGAATATCAACTAAAGTGAGGAGGATAGCACTATAAAGATGTCATTAATCTCCCATATTCAACACAACTTAGACTTGACTTTCTCCCAAGCAAGAGATTCTAAGAAAAACCTTTTACATAAGTTTAGACATCCTCATGTACATACCATACTCTTGCCATTGAAGTGTAATTTCCATGCAAATGTATATAAATAGTTGCAAGGTTCTATGAATATTTCATTAAACTGGCTCTGAAACAGCCTATTTGTGTGGGTGGTATTCCCTGGTTAGATAAGTTGACAGATATAGTTAGCAATTGGACTCATTCAGTTAGATCCAGTTAGTCTCTGGTTCAAGTTACCCAATTGCCTATAAATAGCAGAGGAGGAGATCATTCTCATTTTCAAAATCCGCGAGCAAGAGAGAGCAACATAGCACAGACAGCCATGGAGCACAGAGCTCAGCATACAAGCAAGGCAACTCTGATGGAGAAGAAGAATGTTGGCAAGAGTACCAAGAGGTAGACAAAATCATACCATTAAAAAAAGATTCCCTTTGTATGTTTGTGTAAAGAGTCTGCTTTCTAGGTTTTTACTTTTCTTAGCTCTAAAAATATAGATAAAGCATGTAGAGCTCGATGCCTGGCATCGACTTGAGGGTGCAAGTCGATGCCAGGCATCGACTTGAGGTTGCAAGTTGATGCCAGGTATCGACTTGCAGGTGCAAGTCGATGCCAGGCATCGACTTTTCGGTGCAAGTCGATGCCTGGCATCGACTTACACGTAAGAGTCGATGCCAGGCATCGACTTTGTGTGCAAGTCGATGCCAGGCATCGACCTGCAGGTGCAAGTCGATGCCAGGCATCGACCTACAGGTGCAAGTCGATGCCAAGCATCGACTTCACGTTGCAAGTCGATGCCAGGCATCGACTTTTCCGTGCAACTCGATGCCTTGCATCGACTTACACCTAAAATTCGATGCCAGGCATCGACTTGCCTGGCATCGAAGTTGGCCTGAAAGTCGATGCCAGGCATGGACTTTAGGGTGCAAAGTCGATGCCTGGCATCGACTTTTGGGTTCAAGTCGATGCTAGGCATCGACTTATAGGCTCAAGTCTATGCGAGGCATCGACTTTTAAGTGCAAGTCGATGCAAGGCATCGACTTCTAGGCTCAAGTCTATGCGAGGCATCGACTTTTAAGTGCAAGTCGATGCCAGGCATCGACTTGCACGCTCAAGTCGATGCCTGGCATCGACTTGCACCCTCACGTCGATGCCGGGCATCGACTTGCACACAAAGTCGATGCCTGGCATCGACTTGCACTTAAAAGTCGATGCCTGGCATCGACTTGAGCCTAAAAGTCGATGCCTAGCATCGACTTGGGCCTTTGAAAACCACATTTACATATGAGCTGATATTTCTAAGCGCCTTCACGGATGCAGAGTCCAAGAGTGAAAGGCCCTTCAAGAAGCTGAGAGTCACCATGGGCTCTGGTGATCAGCAACGTGACAAAGGCATTGGTCACAAAGCAAAACCAAAGAAAAGTATTGCATCCTTATCCTCTGAGAAGGCCAGCAACCCGCTAGGAATATCCTCTGGTGGACAGAGTAGCATCAAAATTCCTGAGGATGATACAACTATGAAGGATAGGTCGAGGGACGCAGAGGTCTTGAGGACAGATCGTCCATTGCGGGACATGACAAATCTGGAATGGTGCCTTCAGTATGTTGAAGAGAAGAATGCAGTCCTTCTTGTGTTCGCAGGGGCATATGGGAGAGGAAAGATCACGACAACACAAAGTTTTCAGTATGGCCTTGTGTACAAACTAGATTATGAAGATGAGGATTCTGACAACCTCCTTTTCTTGGTAGAGACATCGAAAGGTTTAAGAAATGTTATATGCAAGATGGATTTCTTGTGCCCAGAGTGCTGTGTTCCAGATGGGCTAGCTCAGATATGCAGGGACTCAGTGAATCTTATCAAGGACTTGATGCCATGGATCCAGGGCAATATCATGCCAACACAACAGAAGATGACAAACCCTGTAAAGGCAAGGGGTAAGCAGAGCGTGCAGAAAAAGTTCCAAAAGAAAAAGAAGAGAATTTCAGAAGAGGAGTCTTCTGACTCAAGCTCTAGCTCTGAGGATATAATTGTTGCACCTGGTGGAGAGCTTGCCTCGGGTGTTCTTGGTACTGAGCAGAACAAGATGAGGGAGGACATAGCTAGAAGAAAAGTTGTGAAGAAGGGGCAGTTGTTCCACCTGCCAATCAATATCATCCACAGGCCACCAATAGATCCAGTCACAGGGAGGAGGCCCCTTGAAATCAGGGAGCCACATAATTTGCACGTGCAGAATCTTAAGAAGAAAATGAAAATAAATCCTCATGCTACTGTTGTGCCATTCCTTGTCATGGTGGATCCGAATGAGTGCAGCTCTGTGGACGAGTTCAATGAGGGTTTGTTTGAGGATTATACTTACTATGTGATTGGAGGTTCACACTCTGCAGAGGCCCGTAGACAGCTAGTGAAGGAGCACCCTACCACATTTTTCTTTAGGTATGCAGAGTGTATGGACAGAGGTCCAAGCAGACTATCCAACCACATCATCCTACAAAGCTTTATCAGAATATTTCATCCTGTTTCGTGATTGGGTAGGTTCTCTTTCTGAGGTTGTGCCTGGTTTGCCATTAGGTTAGATGCCTTGATTCACCTAACCAATTTGATGCCTGGCATCGACTTGGGGGCATAAGTCGATGCCTGGCATCGACCTGCAGCATAAGTCGATGCTTGGCATCGACCTCCTGGCATAAGTCGATGCCAGGCATCGACTTATGTCCCAAAGTCGATGCCAGGCATCGACTTTTAGTAGAAAGTCGATGTCTGGCATCTACCCCCACACAAAATCGATGCCATGCATCGGTTCCTTATGTTCTGTTTGATGTATTGAAGAGCTCATTTAATTGTCTTTCCACTTTTTCTGTAGAAACCAAAGAGAAGTAAGTATGCAGAGCTACTAGATGATTGCCCCCCTGCATTCCTGGCTCACATTCAAAGAGCAAGGCATGAGAAATCTAGACTGAAAGCAAAGGAGATGGATTTTGATGATGAACCTGATCTGAAATGTTTCTCCAATCCCCTAGACCCCCTTAGGCCTGTATATTACAATGTGTTCTGTAGTGATGTAAATAATATTTGTTCTATTGTGCCTAGAAAACATTTCTCCCTTCTCATAGCAGACATACCCTATGGATTTAGGATGTTGGGATCAGTTAATGATGATGAACCCTTCAAACACCCTCAGATTCGGAAGATGGTCACTGATTTTGCAGAGTTGACTATGTCTCCTCTATGGAGGATAGTAATTTTCCATAGCATAGACCAGTCTTTCTCTGTTTCAACTGCTCTGAAGGCAAGATGTCATGCTGTGGAGTGCCTCACGTGGTAAGTAATCTTCTTTCTATCTCCATGGCTTTAATGATGCTCTCTGTTACTCATAGTTCTTGTTCGCAGGGTGAAGACAAACGTAAATCACACTCCTTTGCATAGGTTTGTGAGCTCCACTGAATGCATTACAGTTGGCTATTATGATGAAGTAAGCAAAAGGAGAGTCAGGGAGCATTGCAATGAGAATGGGATCTCAAATGTGCTCATGTTCCCAGCCGTTACCAAGAAACTTCGTCATGTAGCTGGGGACATGACATTGGTTAACCCCTATCAGAAGCCACAAAAACTCATAATGAGATTGCTTCAGCTCTTCTCCAATGATGATGACTGGGTACTAGACCTTTTTTCGGGCACAGGTAATTTCAATTTTCACAAGTTTCATTAGTCATGGTTGATTGAGGCCTCTAAGTGGTTTTCTGCTGTTTCAGGAACGACTCTGGCTTGCTCCTTAAAGATGTTCAGGCACTGCATAGCTGTGGAGAAGGATGATGCTCAAGTGAGCTTCATTAGAATGAGAATCAATGGGCTGAATGAATGCCCAGATGAAGACCAAGAGGTTGGAAGGAAGCACATTGCAGACACGGAGAGATTCCAACCGGCTTCAAGGGAGCCTGTTCCCCCACTTGCAGATGAACCGGGGGACATGGCGGACCTTGAAGAGCCAATCTTGGAGCAAGAGAGGCACGATATGTGTTCTAATGTTCCAGAGGATCCCAATATCCTTGAGCCTGAGGAAAGCTATGATCAGCTTCTATTGTAGATTCATATTACTCTTGTAGAACACATGACATGTAAAAAATCATTATAATAGAAATATAATGTCGAGTTCTGCTTCCACTTTGTGTTCAGCTTGATTTATCTTGAGCATTTCTCTGATCATGTGTGAATGTTTCTTAGTATAATTTTGTTGATTATTATCTTCTCTTGGGAATGCTTTTGTGAAATGTATTTCATATTCTATGAATATGGCCAGGCATTCAATGAGGATCTTAACCATACAAAGGGGATGATCTTAATTGCCTTGTTAAAGTGTTCTATTTTTTGCAACACATGTCCTCTAATTTTCGAGTAACTTTTAATCAGCTATAATCTGTGCTTGTTGAGGTTATAGATGTATTGAAGGAGCTTCCCGAACTCTTACTTGTACCTTCAACTCTAATCTATTGTCAAAGATCATGATGTGGGATTCTTGATCATGCTGAACAACTAGTTTTCATGGCAGCAAGAATTTTATTAAATCTATCTTGACTACTTGGGATATGAGATCAAGCTTCTAGTGACAATATTTACAAGCAAGAACAAGTGATGCTTTCTAGATATTGTAAAATGCTCACTTTATTGCTTGATATAATGGTCTTTAGGTAAAAAGGAATGGAGAACATGTCTTTGTTCTCCTTTGTTGTGACTCAGTGTTCTTAGGGAAGTTTATGTGCAAAGAATGACTTGATTCAAACAATTCTCAAATACTCAAGAGGAGCAAAGTTTACACCTTCGCTGAGGAGAGGCAAAATGGGTGGAAAATTATCCCACATGCAGGGCTAAAGGGCTCTAGTACTGCCTACAAAAGCTAGGGATGCACAAGTTCTTCTCCCTCCAAGGAGGAGGGAAGAGGAAGGCTTTTTGTAGCTCTTCGTTGTTGTTCGCCTACTAGAATTGGTGCATCTTGCAAGCACGTGGGCACCTATGGTTTGAATTGCGCCTCTTTGGGTGCTTACTCCTCATTGGGGACTCCTTGGGGGGATCCAATCCTCCGAGGGATCCTCATGCACTTTTGATCCACAAAAGAACATGGTTGGACACTAATGTCTCCCCAAAATGGCCTCGAGAATAGTGTCAAGTCCTCTTAGCTTGGATACCAAGGTAATAGTAAAGCTTCCATGCAAGATGGTGAATGAATGATGTTTTACCTCCAACCTCCTTTGGGAGGTTCCAACCCCTTGAGGGGTCCTCATGCTCCTTTCGTTCCACAAAAGAGTATGTATGGACATGAATGTGGCCCAAAATGGCCTCGAGAGTAATGCCAAGGCCTCTTGGCTTGGATAAGAATGTAATAGCAAAGCTTCCATGCAAGATGGTGAATTGAATGATGTTTTACCTCCCAACCAAGCCTCATATTTATAGCTTTCCTCAAGGAGTAGTCCAACTAGGGAAGTAACTACATGCTTGACACATGCGCTAGTCCTCTAGAGTCTACTGGGATGGTTGGTCAGTGATGTGTCCACGTTCTCTCAAGTTAACTCTAGTGGATTCTAGAAGGCCTTGGAACTCTTGGATAAAACTCTCACCCATATCTCTTGTGAAATTTGAACCCAAGGCCTCCCCTTCCCATGCAAGAGACTTAACCACTAGGCCAAGCTACATGCTTAGACTTACTCTTGAGAACCTTAGGCTTAGGTTGAACCAAAGTCACTTTGTAACGCTGATCCCTGAATCTAGTATGTTAATGGCCTATTATGAAGATCTCCATGAATTAAAAGACCCCCTCCAAAAGACTAAAAATTGAGAAAAGATGTGATGCATTCACGAGAAAATATGTGATGCATTCACTTCCGATTCTCGAAGCTTGAACTTTTTATTGCCCTCTTTTTTCTGTCATGGGAGTGTCAATAGCAAACATTGTACTGAAAATGGGACAAGTTTAACATTTTCATATAAGTGCCTTTTCACATAAGGCAGAACATGTAGATGGAAATGCCCTCAGGCAAATCAGATTTTGTTTTTCTTTTAAGGAAATTCGGCAATAGCCTACACTCCCAAGATTTAAATAATAGAAAGAACATGGAAATGTCCACAAGAAAATTAGATTTTTTCCTTTTTTTTTAAAGCAAGTTTGGCAACAGCCTACTCTCCCAAGCTTTAAATAATAGAAGGAACAATTGTACATGTGAACGATAGCACCCATGGGACCCCCCAAATCCCACAAAAGCACGGATTGCTTAAAAACTTGTTAGAAAAAATTACGAAGGTTAATAATCCTTTGGTCCCCGTTATGCGAGACCCACTTGATTTAATCTTGTTGTTCTCAAGGAAAAACACTCTATGATGTATAAAAGGCAGCGACTTCTTATAATTGGAATTATTTTGCCTTAAAGGAAAAGAGATTTTTCAATCGATCATTCTTTTGGAGGTCTATCAAAGTTGACAGCACTCCCCTCTTTCGAGATCTTCTAGAGGGCCTCGCCTCTTATATGTATTCCATAATGTTGAGGAACAACCGATCACTTCACGCAATAATACTCGCTTCCAGTTGATTTGTCCTTGCGGCAATAGGACTCTCCCAAGGGCTCCCCAACCGACATTGACTTGGGGCATGAAACGAAGAGGTGTCACAAGTCCTCATTGCCATGAAGGCACCATTTACACCAAGGAGGGACTCTGCAAATTTTGTTTGCTTTACATTGGTCCAAGTTCCCTGGCAGAGGATTTGCCACATAAGAACAAGATCTTGTTCTGCTCTGATATCTGAATACATGATAAGAGTGGCGCAAACTTCTGGTTCAAATTTCCGAATAGAACATGGTTAAGTTCAGACAGGGCAGCACGGAAGTGCTGTATTTTCCTGATGCCACCACTGAACCATTCACATAGAGCAATACTAAACTTCTATGAGCAAAACTTGAAAACATTCTTATTCACTCAGAAGAAGAACTTCACAAATGAAAATTGATTTCAGGTGCAGCACACTTTTATTCCGAGGGGGGGGGAAGCTCGCCTCAACCTTTCATTGATAGAAGATCATACAGTGATAAGAAGGTTACAAGAGAAGCAAAGAAAACTGATAAAGCTTTTGTCCCCTTCATGAAACGCTTTGAACACTTCCTTTTCATGCTCAGCAGCCAAGAAATGCAGCTTCTATGTCATCGGACTGATATTCTGCTTCAATGTTCACGCATTGAAATACATAATTCTTTGTATAAGGCCTGGTTTGGTTAGTTTCCATCCGTCTGTCTGTTCGTACTACAGGTCGATCCAAAGCAAGATAATAAATTTCACGCGATAACACCTTGAGGCTAACCGTAAACAGGTCAAAACGCAACGCAATCAGACTTGCTACATTCATTTCTCAACTAACCCTTTTTATAGATCTCATTGCAAGAATTGGTATCAGATTATGCGTTCGTGAACACAAGTTTCTGTTACAGGAAATGATGTGATCTTCAGAACTCGTAATATATGCGGAAACTTGATGAAGAAATGATTTTCTACATTGTTGATATATGTTGAGCACATGTTTATGAACCTTATCTACATCGATATTATTCAGACGTTCCGAGGGAAAATATACTGTATACTTGGACATCACAACATGTTAAGAATTGGCGCATGTTACACAGAATTTCCCTGATCTTGAGGGACAGCCCGTTTGCTAGCCCGGTCAGAATTCGGCGCATGTTACGCAGCATTTTTGGATAGTTGAAGACGCTTGCGCGAGTCCGATCAAACTTGCATCAACGGGATTCTATACAAAAGTCCAAGAAACTAGATCTTGAACAACCGCTCAATCTTTGGATATGGAGTGCATGTCAGCAGCTTTCCTGTGTGTTGAACGGAAACCTTGCACTTCGACCAAAAACTTCCTGAAGAACAGAAATAACTGTTCCTGAAACTTGACATACCGGAATCGCTACTAGCCAAACCCAGAGTACTTGAAGATCCAGTCCTCAAACGGGCCATACGTTTGAGCTTCCTAATGAGCATATCATGTTTGCTATGGTTGTTTTGTCCGTGAAGTCATCCAAATTATGGGCCCAATAAAGCAGGTCAGCCCAAGTTTGCATACCTTCACTCGAGAATAGTTGGCGGCGTTGTTTGATAGCATACATATAGAGAGAAAAATGCTTCTTCTTCACCTGAAAGGGATAAAGCAGGCCGGAAAAGGATTTCAGAACATAAGATGGGAAGAATGCGAAGTAGTGAAATCTTGCTCTACTGCACATTGAACAGATGCACACAGCATCCTGTTTAAGTATCTTAATGAAGATCACAGCGGAAGTTCCTCAGACAAAAAGAAAAAAGGGATACGCAGGAACTCCTGAGCATAAGACAATTTAGTAGCACTGAATGGTCCGTCGCTTTACTCTTACCTTGCTTCGTGTGTACTCGAAAGCCGACCCTAGGTTCTGAATCAAATACTCGATCTGGTAGAGGTGTATGTACAGAGGCCAGGCGTGCGCGAGATGGCGAGCTGGAGCAGCGTCGAACATGATGATGGTATGCTTTGCCCGCTTGGTAGACAGGCCAAAGGTGAATCCGGTGGCCAACGTCTGCGTCGTGCTTGGCGACATTGTATATGTTATTAGATGACGCTGATTATCCACATGTTTAACAGCCCGGTAGTAAGCTTTCACGCGCTTTCGGCCAAAATCAAGGCCTTCAGCGCACGACGCAGGAACAAATCGTGGTTTGTTATCAGTGGAGTCAGAAGAGAAGGAGTGCAGGAAAGAATCTGTCGACAAGCGTCTACTGTCAGAAAAATGTTGCGATTCGCTACCGCGACGACGATGGCTGCCTTCTATTCCTGCTTGAACTAGCTTTCCATATTCTTCTCGCACGTTTGTTGGTGAGGCGCAGTGTATATGCAAATGGAAATTGTCGACCTTTCCATGGTCGCTCTTATCGAAACTAGCATCTTTCACGTGCATACCTATGATGCTGGCAAAGGAGAACTCCTTATCCTCATCCTCAGGGAGAAGATCAGACGCACAATCCTCAAATGTCTGCGCCGGTGGTGCCGTCGGGCTGCATCCAGTAGGATACCCCCATGGCTCGTTCACTTCAAGCCGATCCATGGTTATCTGTATCCAGACTACACGATCCAGATCCCTTCTCTATCGAGAACGCGAAAGCCATGAGAAATCAAAAGGACGTTGCCTGTATTTTGCAGCAAACACTGTTCTTCAGCAGGCATGTTCCACGACGTTGCGTATGAAGGAATGTTCGCAGAAGTTCTGAGTCCTACCAATGCGACCATTATCCCGATTGCCTGCCGCTGAGTTCACAGGAGAACCGTAACCCATCTGCAGGCCCCATCCACGTATTGTACCCAGATGCAAGTTCAAAGCTATAAGAATCAACTATAGCAATCAACAATGTTTATAATATTCCGGAATAAGGGTCATTTCACACTGTACCGGGGTTATTTTTATTTAATTTCTTTTGCTTCGGCTTTTCAAAATCAACTGAAGCCATCTAAGCTCTGTAAAAGCTTCCCCTGTTTTGTGGGATTTGGGGGTCCCGTGGGCACTAGTCCCCTTCTCTTGTACTTTTCTTTATTTAATTCAAGTCCGAGAGAGTAGGCTAACGCCGAACTTTCTTTATATTAAAAAAATCAACAAGAAGCAAACTTTGTTGGTGAAGCAATCGGATGTTCCTAGGTACTGTGGAATGTTATAAAAGGGGAGACTATGGAAAATTTGGAAAGAGAGATGTGCATTCAACTTTGAAAGCACTCTTAAAGAATTCTAGATCTAAGATTTATTTTCTCCAGTAATCTATAAGCAGCCCCTACTTTGTGGGATATGGGGGTCCTATGGGTGCTAGGCCCATTCACTTGTACAACTATAATTTGTTTTTATTTAATTTTGGAAGAGTAGGCTTAGCCGAACTTCCCGTTTTTTTTTATTCACACAAGGCCGAACTGAATGAAAATAAAAGACTAAACAGATGTAGTATAGCAGTAAGCTTTGAACGTTGTGAGGCATAGTTTCTCGATTGAAGTTCCACTTATTAGGCATGTTCAGCCTTCGGGCGTATCCAAATGTATGGGTGTCTCTACTTTACAAGATTGAGTGTGTGTGCCTTTCATTCATTGTACTCTCAAAAAATTCTAAAGCCATTCAATTTTGAAGAAAGTGATCATGGCCATTGAATTCACAAGTTCTGGACTGTTTGATTTTGTTCTAAGGAGGTGATTTTGTTCTGATGGGGAGGTCACCACAGACTCCTCTGCCTCCGAACATCTTTTTACTTACAAGTACCAATGAATTAATGCCACATGGAAAAGTGTTCCAAAGTCGTTGATGCCACCGTCTAGTGTGAATCCACTGTAAGGTTGGGTTCACACAAAGACAGTGAAAGAAACGTCAAAAAACCCATTATTTTAGCACATAGAGGATACAAATCTTGAATACACATAGAAAACAAAGATGCAAATAGACAAGGCAGTAGACAAGATTGGGTGGAATCTCCCCCCATGCACTATGTTCAATGGGTCTATAGGGTGCATGTATTTACAGGATTTTCTATTACTTAAAAATAGAGATTACAATGAGGGTGGCTTCAAAAAGCAAGCATGAAAGTAAAAAGTTTTTCTCTTTTGCAAAGATCCTTCACTTTTATTTACATAAATCATGATCTACAATGATCCTTATCCTAACCACTATTTTTACTACTTTTTCTAAATAGAATCCTTTATGCAGGTCTTTATTTACAAACTATATATAAAATACAAGTCCTATTATTCGTGTCCAGATAGATCTGAAATGTCCATGCCCATTCACGCTTCATGGACCTTCAACTGCTATATCAAAACACCAAAACACATTATAACTCAATAAATTAAACTCCAAAACTCCAAAATTCAACATATTCCATAATTGATAACAGGTAATCATCTCGGTAGCTTGTGAGAAAGTTTCTTCATAGTCTATGCCTTGAATTTGAACACATCCTTCAACAAGCAACATGGCTTTGTACCTGAGAATTCATCCATATGAATTCCTTTTCAATTTATAGACCCACCTATTACCTATCACCATTTGATTGGTTTTCAATGGAACTAACTTCCATGTGTTCAATTCCTTTAGGTCTTCTATTTCCTCCTTCATGGCCTTCTCCCAATTAGGGTTTCCTTTATATTCTTCATAAGTTGCTAGTTCCTCTTAAATTGATTCTTTGGACAAATAGATGCTATGTTTGGTTACAAAAGTAGAATCATAACCATACCTTTCAGGTTGCTTTTTTTTTCCTTGTTGACCTTCCAGGAGTGTGTTTGGAGCATTCTCCACATTCTTGCATTTTTGCTTTTCCTCTTGATTTGGAGAGCTTGTATTCTCTCTCGTTCTCATCTTGTTCATCTTCTGATTCATTTCTAGAGTCTTGCACTTTATTATGCTTGCTACTTAATGGATGAAAATCTGAATCAAGATCATAAGGTAAATTTACCTTCTGTTTATCCTCTTCATATCATGATCTATGTTCTTCAAATACAACATATTTGCTTTTATGGTAAATTGCTTTGTTGTTGGATTGTAGAACATGTAGCCCATTTAAATTGAACTATATTCAATGAACACAACCATGGTTTCCCTTGTAAGAAAATAACAACACAATGAAATAGACCAATAGACAAAGTTGAGAGAAAAATGGAGACAAAGATAGACACATACATAGAGATAGGGAACTCAAATTCTCCAATTGCCAAGCATAATGCAGTTACAATGATGGTGCTATCCACTTGTGCGCTCCCAATGTGGATCTTAGATCGCGATCTAGATAGACTCTAGATGAAGGGCTTACCAATGCGCAATGCTATGTAAAGCTTACCCCGGGCCATGCTTATATAGCTTTTACAAGGGGAGTCGGTATAGATAAATCTAGTCAGGAGATACAAAATAATCTGAAAGTATACAATCCAATAATATCTCCACGACTAGAAATCCTATCATCTCTCCTATATGGGCCGAGAGGATAGGCCCTCTAGACCCCACAGAAGGGGGCAAGCCCCCCTCTGCACTCTCTCCGTTAAGGTTCTATGGGGAAACGATGCCATGCCACATGGCCTTTATTTTCACCTTGAATGGAAACCCAATGGCCCCAAAGTTTATGCCTTACTTAACCTAATGGTTAGGCTCACAAAGATCATCTATAACCATAAACAGTCACACATAGAACTCATCTAACTTAGAATTTAGGGTTCCACTAATGTCCGAGCTCTCACAATGGCTTCTCCTCATAATGGGGGCCTTACAACTTAGAGCACTATGGATCATTTTTGGTCACTTGAGGGTGGATTCTTGAGCATATATAACAACCCTTTCATCCAATTTTCCTCTTATCTGTGAAGGTACATGAACATATATTAAACAACTAAAGACTTTCCAATGACCTAGACTTCATTTTCTACCATTAAAAGCTTCATAAGGAGTCATACTTTGAAGGCATCTTGATGGAAAATTATTCATAACATACACTGCATTAGATGTAGATTCGGCCCAAAGATAATGTGGTAACTTCTTCTCTTCAAGCAGTCCTTGCTAATCGAACTAGAGTTTTGTTCCTTCTTTCTACAATACCATTTAGTTGAGGAGAGTACCTCGTATTGACTTCCCTTTTATGCCTTTACCTCCAAGTACTCATCAAAATATTTTGAAAAGTACTATCCCCCTCATCATACCTGAGTTTCTTTAATTATCTACCTTTATGATTTTCCATATGTGTTAGATACTCCTCGAAGCATTCAAACACTTCACTCTTATTCTTGGTTAAGTACAAACTTTTCCATCTACTATGATCACCAACAAAAGATACATAATACCTTGAGCCTACTAATGAAGGTTTGACTTGGTCCCCACACGTCAGTGTGTACTAAGTCCAAGAGGTTGTTGTGAATGTAGCCTTTGTGGTTGAAAGGTTGCCTTTGTACCTTCCCAATTTTGCAATCACCACATCTACTGATCATATGTTGCTTTGAGATGTTTGAGATCCCTAGAACACTTTGATCCCTGCATTTATCCTTCAAGGTTCTTTCATTCACATGAGCAAGTCTCTTATGCTGCACTTGTAGCTCACTTACGATTTGAGAGCCAAAGTTGAATAGAGCTATATTCCTAGTTTCTCCTTACTTAAAAGTGAAGAGTCTACCATGCATCTCACCTCTGGCTAACTTCTTGAAGCCTTGACATGGATCTTCCACATCAACTCCATGTTGGGTGAACCTAACTTGTAAGCCTTTTTCAACTATTTAGCCTACACTTATTACGTTTTTAATAATAGTGGATACATAGAGAACCTTACTCTAAATGTTTGTTCTTCCATTGGGAGCTTTGACATTGCCAATACTTTCCACATTGTGTTTGGTATCATCCCCTGTTGTACTTCATGCTTATGATTGGGTTTCTCCAAGTCTGATAGAAGAGAAATGTTGCCTGCAACATGGTTTGAACAACTAGAATCTATGTAGAACATATTCTCATCTTCTTTACCTTTTTATGACTCAAATTCATTAGGAGTAATAAAACTTCATGTGATTGATCCTCTGAGTAGTTTTTGAAGTCCCTTCTGTTATGATTTATATTGTTGTCGTTGTAGTTTTGTCCACCTCTACCTCTTGTGTTGTCAAATTCATCTCTACCTTGTCCTTTTATGTTCTTCCATTGAACCAGCAATTCTAAATGGTGTGGTTGGTCTTATCACAGATGGCACAATATTGGCTCTCTTTTCCTTTGTTTTTATTCTGCTTTGCTCCTTTCTTCTTCCGTTTCCACTTGCTCTTTCCTGCATAGTTGGCTTGAGAGATCTCTTCATCATCATCCTCTTTCTTCTTTCCTTTGTTCCTCTTATCCTTCTTATCTACATAAAGAGCACTTGTTGAGTTACCTTGATAAGAATTCCCTTTTTCATATTATTGTTGGCCTCTTGATTGAAAAGTTTTCTAAGAAATATGTTTGAATCATGTGTTTGCACATCCATGATAAGATCATAAATAGTTGTAAATGATTGCCATTGCTTGTCAGTCCTAATACCATTTAGAATCTGCCTCATGATAGACTCTTCTTCAATGATTTCTCCAATTGAAGCTAATTGATATGCAACCTCCTTGACTTTAGTGACAACCTCTATGATTTTTTTCTTTGGTGTCTACTTCATTTGGTTGAACTCGTTCCATAAGTGGTCCTTCCTAGCTTTGGTGCTAGCACAGAAGAACGTCTTAAGTGCATCCCAACTTTCTTAGATGTTTTGCAACCTCTAATGTGTGGTAACAAAAAATCAAAGATAGAGTTTAAGATATGAGTGTACTAAACCATAATCAATGGAACCGCATGGATGACAGTCATGTCTGGCTCTGGATGTACCGTAGCCATGGAAGGTGCCAAAATCTGGTCCCTGCTAGCCTGTTGTAAACTATTGTCGAATGCTAAGTACAAGCTTGACAGCTATCCTAAGGGTAAAGTGATAGGTGCTTTCAATAAAATATCCCATTCCTTACTATGGGATGATTCTTTTTGTGGTTTATCTGATTCGGTTGATGACTCCGATCAGTTAGCTCTGGTAGTTCTACTAGAATTCATCAATGTAGGAGTGGGAAAAATGGGGGCTTTTGCTTGAGCCCATTTTGTTGCCTTAGCTTTGGGTTATCTAATACACTCTAACTGATGTCAAATGTGTGGACATTTGGGTCATCACCTAAAAATCTACCACATTTGGAATAAGTTACTCCATTTGGATGTTGCCTTCTTTGTCCAACCTTGTGGGTCTACCATCGATATGGGGCTGAAATATTCAAGTGCATCCACAACATCTTCATAATCAAAATGAGTAGGTGATGCTTCACCAGTAGGTCATGCTAGCTTCACTAGAATTTCCAAGTTTAGCTATTGAAGGGATTCTAGTTCTCCTCTCTAAGGTGTTTTTCTACTACTCTAAAATCTCAGGAAGGTGGTTGCAATTCGTTGCTCTATCTCCATCATTCTCTAGTAATGATCATTTTTGCCAATGGGTCTTCTAAAATTTTGGTGATATCTACTACAACTTCAGGTGGAGATTCGATTTGCACAGATTGAGTATTCTGCATCTCTTCATTCCCCACCATAACCTCCGGATTGTCTGATGTTCCATCAGACATCAAAACATGATTGAACATTGAAGTTTCATTGGACAACACGAAAGAAGTTTTCAGTGTGTCGCACAGATCCGAAACTAAGAACGGTGTTGGGGGGTGTTGTGAGTCATTACAATCTTCTCATCGAACATTGTGACTTTGCCTGCTTTAGACTGTGGTGTTCCTAAAGTAGTGTTCACTAAAATGGGATGCTTATCACTTTTATACCTCAGGTAGGATTTACCGGATCGTGCATGTGGGCTATAACAACCACTCCCCAGTAGGATCACCAGTGTTAACCTCTATCCAATCCGGTTAAGGAAGGAGCAAGTTCAGGGGGTCCCGTAGAATCTAGATGGACTAGATCCCTATGTTTCTCCCACTTTGCAATTACCTTCATTTGTCTACTAGTTACTCGATTCAACGAATAACTTCTATCTTTCGGATACAAGTGTCTAACATACTACACAGTTTCCATAAAAAATTACAGAGGCACAAACATCGAGTACTCCAAACTTCTTAGATAGGGACGTTACATAGTTCGGTCCATAATTTGATTACATCGATAGAATCATAAACAGACCAAAAAGAATGGAAGAGAATACAATTCAACAGGACTTAACATATAGTTGAAACACTTCTCCTACAATGCAACAGATCCAGAGTCTGGCTGGTCTGGTACTTGTCTCTCTCTCTACACCAAGAGAAAATTGGCTCTATTACTGCTGCGAAAGGTTACAAGTCAGTCTGTCAATTTGGTTAGGACCCTTCACCGAAAAAAAATATAACTTATACAAAATTGCCTTCTAGCAGCCTAACATATAGGAAGAGCAAATTTTCTCTTCCCAATGGTCATAGGATAGATGTGAAAATAAGTGGACAAAGATATACTTGAAGAACATGTTTAGATAAAAATAGAAGTTATCAAGGTAGTAATACCTCAAGCATCTTTCTCTTAGTACATCTATTTGAAAAGGATACTCTCAAGATAAGAGTTATTGAAGATTAGAGTCTTTGGACCCCTAGAATGAATCATAGCACATGGCTTTGCCACTTTGAATGAAGCTATACTCTTCAATAAAAGGGGGAAGGAAATAGGTATAAAATGTATCAAAATTGGCGTATTTGATTTCATGAGTATAGAATCATGGGAGAAGATGATGGGGTAGAAGAGAGTAAAAGAAAAATTTTTGGTTATAGATGTTAAGCAAAGAAGAAGTTTACCTATAAGCAACTTCATGGCATGCTAAAGTGAATTTTAACTTGGGATTCAAAAACGTGATTGCAACCAAAAAGTTATACAATGCATGCCAAAACTTATCTAAAGAGAAGTCAGAGTGCGATAAAAAAGTTCAAATTTCAAGTATGTAATTTGCAACTATGAAAAATGGTGATTAAGTATGTGGAAGGTGAAACTTATGTTCACACATCCTTAAAAGAATTTCATACAAGAGAAACCCAAAAGCATTAGTGGATGCTTAGAATTAAGTAATAGAGAGATTCCTAAAAAGTGTTAAGGTAAGTATTTAAAGCTTCAC
>CM035438.1:115628736-115633736 GCA_020310875.1 Ceratopteris richardii | reverse complement strand
TACAAGTTTGAACTAAATTTGTTCATCAAGTCTTCTAAGACATATATGAACCAAGTTTTAGAGATTTTAGAGTAACTCTAAAGAGTTCGTGCATACTTTATTGACAAGCATTATTTTCATACAAAGTATGGGATTAGTTAAGTCATGATTCTTTACGTATTATTCCATTAACATAAGTATAAAATTTATACTTAAGTGTGGAATAGTACATAGGATGTTCCAAGATTCACTTTAAGTAATTAACTTACTGAAAGAAGAATGTTTGAGAATCTTGAATAGACTACACGCTTGGTCTCAAATCAATTATAGGAAGTTCGTTGAAAGTAAACCTCTCCCAAGAAAAGCTAGCACTTTGTAAGATTATAACTTTCAAAGATATAAAAACCAAATTTGGGGAGTAAAAAAATTATTGCTAACCTACTCATAAGTGTCTCCAAAGAAAAGACTTTTGTAATTCTAATTCATGACCTTTGAGTCTAATGGTCCAAGGAGTTAGAATTTACTTGGTATTCTTGAATAAAGTATCATTCATACTTAAAGCTTCAAGAATTTATTTTACAAGATAATTGTTTCTAAAAATTCATTATGGTATGTTGAAATCCCAAAGTAATAGATCTTTTGATCGGACAAAGAGGTTTGAAAATGTAATGTTTTGAACAAAGTCCACCTACTACAAGCAACAAAGCATTAGCTTTCCTCATGCTCAAGAAAGCATGCACTGATTCAAAGTACCACTTTGAGTTAGATTGATACATAAGGAATAGAGAAATGATTCTTGAATACTCAAAGGAAGGATATGTTATATGATGGTTCATAGGTATTTGAAGAAAAGATGAATCTTACATATAATTGATCTTGAGGAAAAAATCAGTATAAGGTATACTTGGTTCACATAACTAAAGAAGATTGGACAAGTATATCTTTTGGACAAGCTCATTGTGAAGCTTGATCATTGAGGTCTTCCAAGGTATTAGCAAGCTATCACTTCTAATGAAGAATCCAAAAAAATCTAAGTGACAAACAAGACACTGTTGTGCTCATATCATATCATTGGACATTGGTTCAATCACCTATAGAATCTTGTATTTTTAATTATGCACCCACAATGATTTGTGAAAATATGTGTAAAGTACACAAGAAGCAAAGATGGATTCTCTAATGATAATATTTTTGTTCCAAACTCAAGAAAAGGAATAAATATTACATATAATTTAAAGTTCAAGTCAAACTTCAATGAATAAATGGGAAACCATATCCTAAGGTGATATTTATCCTTTAATTTGAAACTCACAAAGTGAACACAAGTCAAGTAATACAATGTCATAGTATTTTCCTAAAGCACTGCATTGCTTTGAAGGATCATCCAAGAGGTGCAAAAGATTCCAAGGTGAATCATTTTCTCATGTTGTTGATTACTTATGAGTAATTTCAAGTCCTTGAAGAATACAATTCTCCCTAGTGGTGAGAACGAAATTCTTCAAGCTAGTTAGATAGCAAGTAGTTCCCAAGAAGTCCCAAACCACCGGTAGTGGTACATAAAGTCCAATGATTGATATAACCCACAAGTGTATCAATCTTGACAAGATTCTTAACTTTGCAATTTGAAAGGCATTAGCACATGCTTGGACCTGAGTTGGGGCAAAGATCTATAAAAATCCCATGGCTAAGCCAAGGAGATTTAGAGGCTAAAGAGATATTAAAGATAAAGACTAAGTCTTTATTATTGTTGCATGGTGAACAAGAATTGATCACACTTGGCAAAGATTTCCAAAGAAGTTGTGATTCAAAGTACTCTGAAGTTTGTCCAAGTGTTGGCAATAAAACTCATGAAAATTACCTCTTAAACATAAAATCCTAAGAAGGATTGAATTTTGTTAGTTTTTTTCCAAAATCAAGGTGTAAAGAGGTACAAGGGTATAGATATACCATAGATGTTTGGCCTAAAAGTCCTTTGCATGACCTAGTAGGTGTATAAATAGAATATAACACCTTGATCTTATCTCTCAATATTGGCACCAACAATGATTAGATAAAGGATCATTAGAAATGATCAAGAGATCATTTACAAGACATAAATAGAAGGCCAAAACCATAATGCTTTTTTTTTTGGATTGGAGAAAGTATCCACTGGTATGGAACAGTAGAATGCTCACTCCCTTTGAGAATTTTTCTTTGATGGTGATAAAGAAAAAAGAACTCATGATTCATAAAAAAGAATCAATTAGGTTTATCTCTTTCTTGGAAAAGTGCATTAAGTTAATGTACTTAAACCACTAGTCGAAAGGATAAATAAATGAAGGAGATTTTCTACTCTCACAAAACTGAAGTCTATAAAACTTCACCAAGTTCAAGTTCTGAATCAAGTTCAAGTTCTGAATCAAGTTCAAGTTCTGAATCAAGTTCAAGTTCAAAATCTCAAGATCCTTTCAACCAAGGTTCAGTAGATTGAGTTAGTACCAAGTTCCTAGTGTAACTTGGTAGATCCAATCTCTTGAATCAAATTAATGCACAAGAATTGCATACCCAGAAAGAATATCATAAAGAGATTGAATAAAGGAAACATTAACTTCGTGTGATGTAAAGCATTAGTATTTTGCATAAAAATATCTTCAATAGAACCTCAGCCGATCGACGCACTGATGTTTTGATACGACACTAGTATCTTATGGTTGCATGATGTTAATATTTACTCCATTAATCTTTTTGGGAATCTAATTCACTTCTCTTAAAGATAGATAAAATGCTTCAATACCTTGCTGAAACACATCTTTAAGTGAAGGCCTTGAACCACATAGAGTTTGATTCTAATTAGTATCTTATTAGTTTGAATTGGTTGTAAAGAGTTTTAGTTTTTTAATTCTGCTTTTTGAATATTTTGGATTTGATTTGGATAGAGTTTGTGATTCCTTTCAAGAAAGACCCAGGTTTGCTAGTTGGAACAAGGTAACTAAATCAAACATCCTAGATAGATGTTTTGTTTCAAAAACCCATTCAATCTTCAAAAGTTGCTAATTTTAAGTTGATTTATTCATTTGAGTTTTCTTCAAGTTACATAGCATAACTATAATGGCCTTCATAGATTTCAGTACACTTTTGAAAAGAGAAGTTTGGAATCGCTCATAAGATTGATAATTCCCAAGAACTTCATGCTAAAGTCTTTGAGGAAAGTATCCTAAGTTGGACAAAACTTTTATTTTGGTTTTGACTTGGTCAAGTTAAAGTAAGGTTGAACAAAAGTAAATAGTGCACTTTCTCCTACATTTTTATATAGGATTTTCAAGCCCAATAGGACAAAAATAGTCCTACAATCGGGTAATAAATCAAGTAAATGTTGGTTGGAAGTGAACCATAGTACAAACATCTAGCTTAGTTGTTTGAGTCAATAAAAATTCTAGTTTGACTGGCAAAATAAATTCAAATGAATCAAGAATCTCAAATTCCTGACACGGATAAGAATCCAACCTCAATTACTAAGTCCATGCACAAGTGATGCCCAAAAATGAACTAGTATCTCCACCCATTTCACATGTTACTTCCCAAATAGCACATAGTGAAAAGAATGAATTGACCAAGGATGTTTTTCTGAATCCACCCTTATTATTCATTCCTTGCTTTGGAATTAGATCTATTTATCAAGCACAAAGCTAGATGGATTTTTGAATTATTCAAAGGGTCAACCAATAGATTCTTCTTTATTCATTTGGAATATGAGGTAAATCCCACCACAGAGATGAAAACATGTTCTTCTAGGTTAGAGCATGAGGCTTGGGCATATGCCTATAGTTATTATATATAACTTTATTATCAAGGATAGAAATCTTTCCCAAGGGGGAAATAGTATAATAAAGTAAGTTTATGATCTAAATGTTTGATTGACTCGGACAAATCTAAAATCGAACATCATTTGGCCACTCTTGTGAATGGCCAAAGATCTCAAGATGACTTATGCATAGTTCATGCATGCTTTAAAACAAGAAATCCACTTAGCCTAGTGGTTAAGTTTGTCATATCTCTGCAGGAGTGTGTCATAGTAATCATACTTGGGATGGTGAGGTTCGCATGTGACTAGTTTTTTCTTAGTTGTGGTTGTTCCTCCACTTTTGTATTGGAATCTTCTACCTCTTTTTGAACTATTACTTGTGGAGTGGATCTTTATGGGTATCTTCTTAATCTCTTGGCCGCATGAGAGTCCTCCTTGTGATATGCACTTGGGAGGGAAATGTCTCATGCCTCCTTTGGCGCTTGCATGTCAAAATAGGTTCAATTTCATGAGCCTCAATTGCATGTTCTTGGGCTTCATCGTAAAGATATCCTCTTGAGCTATGCTTTCCTTCCAAGGAGAGTGATCTAGTTATCTTTTGTTTTCTTTTTCACTTTGTACATAACTTTCTAGCACTTGAATGTCACAAGGAAGGAGATAAGGAAGAGCTCTCTCTCTCTCTCTCTCTCTCTCTCTCTCTCTCTCTCTCTCTCTCTCTCTCTCTCTCTCTCTCTCTCTCTCTCTCTCTCTCTCTCTCTCTCTCTCTCTCTCTCTCTCTCTCTCTCTCTATCATAATCAAAGAGGAGCACACACACAGATTACGGCAAGGAAGAATGATCTTCTTCTTCTATTACATAAAAAGAATGTACAAGAATGACCTAAAAACAACAATACAACAAGTACAATATATAAAGAACAGTACATAAGGAAAATCCTAATGTCTACAAATGAGTGAGCTGGAAAGAAATAAATGTGACATCACTCTTAGTAGATAAATCTAGTAAAGATCAATGAAGTATCCCTGACATATACTGGCATGACCAGTATACATGTCAAAGAAATGAACAAGTGATACGTGTTGTCCTGGATCATCACATGTTGAGCTTGATATCTCAACATTGAGTTCTTGTTATTGGGTGAGAGAACCCCATTTGTCTCAAGAATCTTGATTATATGTGCTCTCTTCAAGGTGGAAACTCTTTTCTTTTTAAAATGCAATTCAACTTTTGCAAGATCATAG